>JBBPUN010000571.1:0-11463 GCA_038094715.1 Heimioporus punctisporus | reverse complement strand
CCCGGGATATCTCGGCTACATCTCGGCTACAAATCATTGGTAGTGATATATATCTCCGTCTGAAATCCCGTTCCTTTCTCCTCCCTCACCAAGGCCCCTCTGCCCAACCTTGCTATCGTGCATCGCCATTTCTCTACTCTGTCTGGAATCCCCTCGTCCCCTCTCCTCCTTCACCAAGGCTCCTCTGTCCAACCTTGCTATTGTGCGTCGCTGTTTCTCTACCCTGTCTGGAATCCCCTCGTTCTCTCTCCTCCCTCCCCTCTGCCCCTTCGCCCCTTGCTATTGTGCGTCGCTGTTTCTCTACTCTGTCTGGAATCCCCTTGTCCCCTCTTCTTCCTCATCAAGGCTTCTCTACTCAAATCTTGCTCTCACATATCACTGTTTCTCTACGTCTGGAATCTCTCATACCTTCTTCCTCACCAAGGTCTCTCTCCTATGCATCGTCGTATGTCGCTGTTTCTGGTATTGTCATTCTGTTATGGTTCAATCTTCTTGATTAACGCATTGAAGTAGTGCAGGTACGACATGGCGCTTGGACTAGTGCTGTGGTAGCTGATGCTGGACATTGATGAAGACCGAGAGTATGAAATGCCACCCAGTGAGACGTCTCAACATATATTTGTCCTTAATCGTTTGGACAATATGTTCTATTGCACATACAATGATACGCAGGTAACGCTGGTCATTGTGAGACTGAGTGTGTTGGTGCAGCGTCTTCACGGTACATCCATTTGGTTTAATCTTGGTTACTGTGTGAACTCAATGTATATTTAAATTTTCATGCATACCCAACAGATATGCTTGAATCATCGTGATGGCTCAACAAGTATGTTTATTCGCCTCGCAGATCCAACAGGTATGCTGAAATTACTATATGGACCTAACAAGTAAGCTCAAATCACTGTAGACAATATAAATCTGTGACTTGGCCTGTGCAAGATTATTGTTGTCTGGTATCTTGTACTCGGACACGGTACCCCGGGAATGTTGGTACCTGGAAGTGGATTGTGTTACGGTTTGACCTGGCGTGGTCTAGCCGTAGACCCGACGGATGGCTTTAGCATTGACGAGACAGAGTGACTACGACTCAGTGTAGACCGATGGATGCCAACTGCTGAAGACATATCGAGTGACCTTCTTCAGGGACGAGAATAGTGGTTACATTGCGAGGGCGCGAGTAGAAGGTACAAGGGGAGGGTGTCAGGTATGGGGGGGGTGTCAGGTATGGGGGAGGGTGTCAGGTACAGGGGGGGGTGTCAGGTGTTACAAGGTTTGATGAGTCAGAGAGAAGAAGCGGAAATGAATACCGCGTGTCATAGGTCTAGAATGGTCCAAGAAACGAGGCGTCTAGGGCGAAGGGTATCGGGGAGAGGCGAGAGACGAAGACGGGTGATAAGCCCGTTCACAGAGGGTCCCGTGGAGGAGAAGGTCCAGGGATACGAAGAGAGTGTCCGGGAGGACATCGCGGGTGATCCGTTGAGGATCCGAGAGAGTGCCGGCGTTCACCAGCGGTCCTTGTGATGCGAGAGCGTCGGTAGACGAGGTGTCTAAGACGAGGGAGATCTCAGAGCATCGGGGAGTCAAAGAAAAAGATAGGCGCTGGAATAGGCGCCGCAAGGAATCGTAACAGATTGGTGATCGAGTCATGGAGCAACAAGCTTACTAGTTCCCTGTTGATTAATTTGCATGCGTCTATAAATTTGTCATCACCAATGTCAGGATCTTGTATGAGTTAAGCCACGTCTACATATGCGAGTCATGCTCGCATGCTCGCCCATGAAACGGACATGTCATGAAGCGTGACCAATCCCTCTTTGAGCTGTCCTTCACTGGCATCAGGAAATCCAATTGCTGTCACAACTTCGAGGTGAATCTGTGACTTGGCCTGTGCAAGATCATCATCGTCTAGCATCTCATACTCAGACGTGGTTCCCCCAGGAATGTTAGTACCTGGAAGTGGATGGGTGATCAAATCATGGAGCAATAGCCCTGCCAGTTCCCATTGATCAACTTGCGCGTGTCCGTAAGTTCATCATCACCAATGTTGGGATCTCGCATGAGGTGAGCTACGTCTACGTGCGCTGGCTGAGGCAAGCTCAGCTGTACCGGTTTCAATCTTCACACAAGGATCCAGTGCTCTTCCTCTCGCATCCATTTCAGCCTCACATTGTGTTTGGTAGCATTATCCTCTATCTTCGAGCCATCCGTCTCCTCTTTGTCCTTGTCCTCCAGGATCAACAGCTTGAAGCTATTCTCCAGTTTCAGAAGATTCATAAACTTGGTCTTCAGGGCCTGTTTGGCAGAGTTGACTCAAACACGTTCACATGGTATTTCTCCACCAGTTACCATACCTGTCGAGGGGTTAATACTTAGGTTATTGCAAGATGTACGAAGGGGGGTTGCACCAATACCTCAGGGCATTACAAGGCCGTCAGGTCCTAACCTACCATATAATGGAATCGTAAGGGTGTTAGGCATGAATACCACCTGGTGACAGGATGTAGCACCCGGTGTCACCATTTGGTCCACGGTGTATTCTCCTCACCAAGTAGAGGGGTTTGAGTAATCGTTATATTGCGTAAATTTTGTGCTTCGGTCAGCACATTGTTCTCTAAAACAGTCTGTAAATCGAGAGACACATAGAGAAATATAAACTTACACTGGGAAGCCGTACGAGGTGTTGCGCCATAAACTAGCTACACTGCCTTCTGCAACCAACACATTTGGTTTCTCCCCTATCTGACCAATTCTGACAATCCCATCCAGCTTGGCATCGTCAACCTGAAGTCCAGGCCAGCTTTCTCTGACGACCAATACTGTCAGCCTCCTTGAGTTTCTGAATCTGTGCATCACGCACCACGATGAACTTGTGGTTAATTATCTTGTTCTCTGCATTACATTGCTGACACCTTCTCCATTCAACCTCATCATTGATCATCTTCCATTTGCTCTCGAGATACTGAAGGGATTGACCACTGGTTATCTGTGCCTGTTCTTCAGAGGTTACTTACGTGTAAAGGGAGCACATGTTGGCTTTGGAGACTGCTGTGCAGACACGATCATATCCTCATTCCACAAGGGTGGTGCCACAGAAATCCCGGTGTGGCCGCTTGAATGACTTTGTAATGACGAGGTAAGCAGAATGAGCAGCCAAGGTTGGAGTGTTGAAATGAAGTGGAAAAATCTGTGAGATGTCAACAACGCTGCTACACACACGGCCCACTACTTCACCTTAGGATAATTTTTCATATAAACTGGCAAGCGATTAGGTTCGGGACTACCCTAGCAATAGACACATTGCAAACGGGAGTCTTGATATGAATAATAATTGACATAACTCACCAGGCAAACGTCGACACAATAAGGAGTCAAGACAAAAGTGGGTGTGAAAAAGATAAGTCAGCCTGACTAATTTGGAAACAGCCCGTGCATCACTATTGACTCTGCGCTATCAACAGCATTACCGCTGCATGGTATAAAGGTGAGCTATGCTGTTCTGTTCCCTCAGCTGGCCTATACTCAATGGACCTCTCCAGTGATCAGCGCATTGCGCTAGCGCACGCGCAGGCGATACTGGAGGGCATCGGCATCTCATCTGACCTTGAGTCAATCGTTTCATCATCTCAACCATCGTCTCAGCTCTCATCTCGTTCATCCACTCCTTTAACCTCGCTCCTTTCTTATTCCCATCCTTTACCAGCAGTCTCAGCTTCTAGATACCTTCCGCCCCCAGCTCGTCGTTTCACTGAGGACAAAACTAAACAGGGTCTTCACAAGATCAACCCGAGACTTCCGGTGGACCAAATTATTGAGCACCCGCTTGGCGCTATTGTTGAGTACCCCGAAACGGGTGAATCTCTTGATATTGGTGTTGCACACGTTTTTCCCATTGATCCCGACGCTTTCGAAAACCCAAAGTCAAGTTTCCAGTACTCGCTCGGTGATTCCTATGGCGGCCGAACTGAAATGACTTGCAGTCTATTAACGGATGATAAAGGGCAGCTTGTTAGATGTGTATGGACATATGTTTCATGTAGGTTTATCTTCCAATCTGTGAATATCTCTACTAATATCACTGTAGGCCGTGGCCTTAAATTTTGCTCTGCTCATAGCAACACGTCAATATTAGGCTTAGAACACTCATATACAAGCCTGCAACAGGTCTGCCCCCAGCTAGACTCATCTCCCTGCTTCTGTTACGGGTTACCTTCAAGGCTAACCGTAAAACCTAGCAGGATTGCTTCATACTAGCGAGACTAAGAATGACTGATCAGAGAGCGCATGGCCAGCTATGAAGACTTTTCTAGGAGCGGAAGAGACGTGCAGAAGCAGAGGTCTATCTGAGAGAAATGCCTTTCCTGCGTAACTCGACTTGAGCAAGGACTTGGAGGATGTTCGAATAGTCGACGGGAGGTGCCTTCCCAAGAGGATGCGCGCAGCGACAAGGACTTGGAGCGATAGATATCGAGTAACGTTGTTGATACAAGATACGGAAGTACAAGGAGACGCCAACGGGCGAATACAGGGAGGATGTCTAGGTAAGACGGAGGAGGGCTAGGTATAGCCAAGGGGGGGCTAGGTAGATCAAAGCTAAGTATACAATGGCGGAGAGGGAACGCCTAAATAGTGTCCCAAGTGTTCGATGACAAAGCGAAGAATGTTCTAGAGAATCAAAGAAGACACGCCATGAGGCGGGAGAAGGTTCTAAAGGTACACGGGGATCAAAAGGAAGAATGTCAGGTGTTACAAGGTTTGATACACGTGGTACAAGGTTCAAAGAAGAAGCGGAAATGAATACCGCATGTCATAGGTCTAGAGTTGTCCAAGAAACGAGGCGTCTAGGGCGAGAGGTGAGAGACGAAGACGGGTGATAAGCCTGTTCACAGAGGGCCCCGTGGAGGAGAAGGTCCAGGGGTACGAAGGGAGTGTCCGGGAGGACATCGCGGATGATCCGTTGAGGATCCGAGAGAGTGCTGGCGTTCACCAGCGGTCCTTGTGATGCGAGAGCGACGGTAGACGAGATGTCTAAGGCGAGGGAGTTCTCAGAGCATCGGAGAATCGAAGAAAAAGATATGGAGCCTTAGCGTATCGTAACAGCTTCGACACTGCGAAAGCTGAAGTGTTCATGAAGACGCTTGCGCTTTTTTGTTCATTGAGCGAGCATGGTTGCTTGTTCAAGAACATCTTGGAGTTTGGCGCAGCAACTATTGTGGACGATGAGACCGACAATGAGTCTGAACTGACAAGTGACAGTGATACCGGTATATTTCCACCAGGCGCTACTTTTTTACTCAAGCATAGTCGTAGAAGTCGATGACAGCAAGCAGATAGCAGTGAGAAGTGTAAGGGCACACTTGTCATACGACATGATCAATCGAACCACCATTATATTTGGTACGTTATAATTTCTAAGATCAAATTAATGCTTATATATCTATAGTTGCCAATATCGAACGCAGACGTGCCGTGCACATTTAATCCTGCGCAATTTGCAAGAGTATGATATGGGATATTTGTGTGCATTGTTCAAGAACGACATGCATGCAATTTCAACGTATGAAACTACTGCAAAGTGGGAAGGGTATGGTCCACTTGTACCGTGCACATTTACTGCACCAGTATCAGCGCAGAAACAATTGTGCCGTACGTACCAACATTTTTTCTAGTGCATTATTAATCTAGTTGCAGCACATTGGCATCGTTTTTTGGATGGCTCACTTGCTCAAGGGGATCTTATTTCTTGGGCCACAAAATGTAGAGCTAAATTTTTTATCTACGTCCCAAATGATCTTCATCTATGCCCTCGTGTAGTTGTCGTTTGTCGAAGCCCATACTCCCATGCACCACCAGTGCCAGTTAAAACTCCGCCACCTTTACTCACCGAGCTTCACAGATTGCTGTGTGATATGGGCTGGCGTTTGGCCGACGCAACACCACGACGCATTATGCTAGACTTAGGATTTACTTATGGATTGCAGAAACTACTTGGCTGGGAATCCAATTGATCACCAAGTCTTTCTGACCTTCATCCATCATTATCAAACCTCGATCATGTGCGACGTCTTATCAATAATGTTCATCTTTGAATTTTCCATATAGAACAGGATTTGAGGGTAAGTTTTCTTCATATTTTTTCTTTTCTTTCAAGCAAGCTCATTACCTTTCAGGTGTTGCTCACCTAGTTAGCAACTCATACAATGATCCCGACTGCTATGTTCGACTAGCCGAGATCTATAATGTCAATGATGTCAAATTTCACATTATTGTTTGCATGTCTCTGGCAATGTCGCTCCAGCTTGTGCATGCGAAACGGCTTTCAATCAACATGTCATTCAAGTGTGTAAGCAGAAAATGGGAAGAATTCGAGATTGAAACGTGGGACAACAAACACATGCGTTGTAAGTTTTTCTTTCTTACTTGAAATGCAACTAATCCTTCCATATAATAATAGCGATTGTCGTTGCTCGAGCATTTACAACATCGGAATTGGCTGATGCACATTTCGTATTATTTTCAAACATTTTCAAGATTGCAATGTATGACACTGGTGTTGAAGTGTCATTCCACCATGTCTCGGGGCATGGTATTCAGTCTATCATGGCTGATGGTCACCATGGCCAAGCACTTGGTAAGCATGTCTTTGAAATAAAATTATTATTCTAATATACCACCATAGGTCTAGGACGCTTTTGCGTTGCGCTTTGCAATGGAAACTCAATGGCATGTAGATACAAACCAAGTCGTCGTCTGTGTGATCTCAATCCATACGAACATCTTCGCCGAATCTATAGGTTATGCACATTTCATTTCCAGCAAAATGTACGGAAGATCCAAACGATGGTTTCTCCGAACATGTACAACGCTATGCTTAGTATATCGTCATTCGAAGCCCATCCAAACTTCAACTTCACACTTCAACTGATCAGAAATGGTGGGAAAAAGGCAAAAGGTACTATAACCCTTTCTCTACGAAAGCTACTAATTATTGTAATAGATTGGCTAGCAGATAAAGAAAATGCGGGATTTGTAATCCCGGCATTATACTTTTCTGAAAGTCGTATGCCGATTGAAGCTTGGAAGGCATCACCAATGACGACAAACGGTAATGAGCAAGCTCATCAAAATATCAATCGTGATGGCATTAGCCTCACATTACTTGGAGGTGTGATGCGTGGACGAAGCTATGATGAACGAGTCAGTAAAAGTATTATGACTCAGTCAACATACGGTATTTTGACCCACGACAATGCATCAACACATGTACGACGCACGTTGAGGTCTGTCTCTCGTATCAGTCAGTCAACTCTTCAATACAAAGGTAAAATAGGATACTTATCAATCCATTAGCACTTTCGCAACGGAGGCAGCATCAGCCACTATCTATCATCGATGAAAGTGACAACGAAGCTGCACAAAACATAGCTAAACAACAGACATTGTCAACGCCAATTGAGATATCCGAACAAACAACATACCAGTGTAGAGCACATAGTGGCTCTACAGTTATATTCCACCATTTTTAATATATGAGACCTCTGATCTTACTTTTTGGATCATCTGCATACCGTTTTGATCCTTCTTTTCTTCTACTTAGATTGATTACACTGACCGATCCCACTCGGAAACTCATTACGGGTCGTCGCCGACGACCCCTTCGGTCCGAATACCCCTCAATGGGTTGGATCGACGTTACTTTGTATTTTCAGCACGTTTTCTACATTATTTTTCCATTACCTTCATTTTCGCCTCAGTCGAGCTCACTTGGCAACTCGAAGTTTCATAGTGTCGGTCCGATTATAATTGGCCGACGGTTTGTTGACAGGTAGATTTCCAATCTTATCCCCTACCTCGTCTCTTCCTTGAACCCCATTCACTTTTGTTTCGCCGATACGCTCGATATACAGTCTGGGGTGTGCCCTGGACTATAAGTCTGTATTCTGTGGAACAATAAACATCTTTCGCATCCCCTTCGCACTATGGCCCTCCGAGAGTCGACCCCGGCCCTCCGTCCTTTGTAAAATATTACCAAAGCCTCTCCATCGTCGTCGCTAACATCCTCGGCATCCATCTTCGTTGGTCAGGCGTGGCCGGCGACTTCTCCATCCTCTTGATCTTTCTTGACTCGTCACTCGGCCCAGCAGGCGCTGATTATTGTCACCGCAAGCATCGGCCTTAGGCAACTTGCGCCATTGTCTTACCCATCGTCTATCCGGCAGGTCACGGCCCTCGACAACCTGCCTCATCGTTATCTACCTCTGCACCATCGTCTTACCCATCATCTATCCGGCAGGTCACGGCCCTCGGCAACCCACCTCATCGTTAGCTACTGCCTTCGTCATCCATCGGGCAAGTCACGGCCTTCAGCAACTTGTCACGTCATCGTTTCTATTCAACTTCCCTCTGTCGGACCAGTCTCAGCTTTCGGCTGCTAGTCCCTTCGTCTCCTTTACTCTTTATCAGACTAAAGGCTGTCAAGTATAGTTCCTTTCTTGACTCTACAAAGGTCTACTTGTTACAGGGTCCCTTGGGAGAACAAATCGTGTTCCCCTTTTTCACAACTACACTACAGGAGGTAGGGACTAACCATCTCAGCCTCTTCTAGTATTCTTCACCGGATCTCATCATACGGCACCTTAATGAACACATCAACTCCTGGTAAAGGAATTTATTTCTCAATACAAGCGTAGGGGTGACGGACTTACTGATTGACAGCACTTTCCTGGCAGAGTCGGCACCAGCTACCAATGGTCCATGAAAACAACGTCAACACTACATAAAGCACAACCAGACAACACACAGCTAAACAAACATCAATATTAATCAAGCCACCTGAACAGATACCCTACCAGATCTCATCGCACAGCGCCCTAACAAATGCTTTAATACCAGGTAAACAGTTTTTAATATGAAGATTGGACAAGAGGCTTACCAACTTAGTAGTACCTCCCCAGCACAGACAATATCAGCTACCCACAGTCCGTGAAAATGATAACAGTGGCAACAAACTCACCGATTGACAGTGATTTCTCAGTAATGTAACTTCAGCCAGTGCAACTCCCTTGCCCACAATCTGTCAAAGTACCGCTCTGATACCATCAGTAATCAAGATATCCAAACATAAGACCTACCAGATCATTGGTTACATAGCGCTATTAGATACCCTCAATAGCCTAATACTTTGGGTTAATACAACTACATTTTGATAATGCACCATCTGTGCTTGATAACAGAGCCAAGCAGAACAGAAGAAATGAGTAAAAAAAAAAAGGAAGTATGAACATGGCACAATGAGGGGAAAGCACGAAAGTGGTGGAAAAAGTGCGGGAAAGGTGTGGGGAATGCACCTGCTGATATATACAGCAGGCATCGCTTAGCAAGAACGTTATCTCAGTCGTTTTAGTAGTTAAGCGAGTAGTCCCTGGGGGCCCTCAGGGTCTTCCGTGGGAAGCGCTGCCCGGACTCTTTGGCCCTGACAAGAAGCACACACCGTAAGTGTTCCCGAGGGTAACAGGGCACACAACACCGGATACAAATAAACGCTAAAAAAGGTAAAGATTATATCGTATTTGGTAATATTACATCGCATACACCGCCACGGCGCAAGGCTTACGCTACAGCGACACACCGCCTGCTCACCACCTGCCACCACATAATCGGGGACTAGACCGACACCGAGACTAAAATGGTGCAACTGCCAATGTGATGGAAACACGTCTTCCATCGTCATGACGCCAACTTGGATGAGGACATTTTGGGCGCAACCGCACATTTACTACCACCTCTGAACATGCCCATGACCTCTGCTGCCACGACGCCATTACGAGCGAGGGAAACGCAACTGCGTGCCCCCACCACTATAACGATGACGCGGTGAGTCTACCTCCTACTAGTGTTCACCTTCACCCTCGTATTGTAACGAACACGGCGACGACAACGACGTCAACACGGTCATCGTGCGGTCGTCGTCGTCGTCTTCGTTCCATTCGCTCTCCCTCTTGTCCCACCCTCACTTCTCCCTCGTTCTCGCTCTTACCCTTGCATTGCAATAGTCCTGGACGGAAACGGCGATGGTAGCAACAACACGAATGTGATGATGGCGAAGGCCACTGCGCATCATTGTCTCATCCACCCTCACCCTCTCGCCCGTCATCCCCCCTCCTGCTCTCACCAACACCCAACAATGAGTGACGACAACGACGGCTACCAACGTGCGTCGCCTGGCTCGCTTGCCTACCCTCGGCCACCCCTTGCATCCGTCCTCACCCTTACCCTTGCGATGCAACGAACGTGATGAAGGCCACTGGGGGCCGTCGTCTCGCTCCCACTCTCCCACTCTCTCACCCACCCTCACCCTCGCCTCGCAACGAACGCGACGGCACTGGGCGACAACGTACATTGCAGCCGTGGTTGTCTCATCATCGCTCTCTCTCTTGTCCCGCCTCTACCCGTCGCTGTCGCCCCCGTCCTAACCCTCACATATCAATAAATGCAACAACGGTGACAACGCAGCCATTATGGGGCCGTCGTTGGACAATATACGACACACAGGAACGACACACGGGGGCGGATATACAAACATATGGGGATGACATACGGATCATGCATGTGATTCTGATGCATCAACACATCACGCTCGAACGACACGACACCGGGACAACATACGATCCTGATGCGTCAGCACATCACACATGTACTTTACGATCTAGTATACACGATAGTTACCGTACTTTTACATCGCCGCTGTACGAAAAGACCGTAGTATCATGCATCACCACAGCAGGATCTTGTAGCTTCTGCCACTTTATACCTCCTGGAGGGTCTTTCCGTGTTCCCAGTGCACATACTTCGACGTTGAATAACTCCCGAATCTTTACACACGCATCTAAAGACTCTTCGCATGAATCTTGCGCCTCCGGCATCCGCACTTGGTAAACGAGGCCTTGAAGTGCGCTCATCAACGCCGGGTGCTTTTTCAAGAACGGATATGTCGTGGTATCGATGCCTGCAGCATAAATCCGCAGACACCGGTCGTCAACTTCCCACTCCGGAAATGTGACCGAAAACAACGCGGGTAGACCGAGATCGGCCATGATCGCAATCTAAGGCGGGCCCTCCGTCTTGCCGCCCATAGATTCATCTCTGCGGGTGATATGACCGAGCATGTTTAGGGAGTTTCTCGACTCGCCTGCCTTGTCAGAGATGAAGATTTGTGACATGCGAGACGTCATGAGCGAATCGGATCCCCCTTTGAAATAAATTGGGATCATCTTGTCCACGAGGGGTTGTCGATGACAACACTGTGCTGCACTCGTTCTCTGCCACAAACGCAAGGTAAATTCGTCCAAACTACATCGTAGATTGTCAGTGTTACCTCATCACGAAAAAGAACTGATACGCACTCTAACGCATCCTGTTCGTCGGGCTCAAAGATGTTACCATCCATACATACCCAGTGCGAAAAAT
>JBBPUN010000570.1:0-11470 GCA_038094715.1 Heimioporus punctisporus | reverse complement strand
GGATGTGGAGGTGGCGCAATTGGCGAACCTGACACTTGTGACAGGTCTGAATGAACCATTTAACGTCGTCAACGAGCATTGGCCACCAGAAACGTAGAAGAAGCCGAGTGCGGACCATAAAGACACCCTTGTGGCCGAGATTGTCATGAGCTTCCCTAATAAGGCTATAGCGACGATCCTTGGGCACCACCAACTGGTGATGACCATGGGGTTCCCGATGCCACAGGGAATCCCTTAGGACGAAAAACTTCATAGCCAAATTGACAAATGACTGAAATTCCGCATCGGAGAGGTCAGTGGGACGAATGCGCGATTCAAGAAATTGCTGAATCAGCTGAATGTGAGCCTCTTTTGCCAGGGCCTTCGATGACTGAGGGATCAAGGGGGTAGAAGACGGATCAGTGAGAGGTGTCGGAGAAGAAACCTCAGAAACGAAGACAGAAGCAAAAGCGAGAACCAGAGGACGGCGAAGGAAGGAGTAAGACATATACAGAAGCGACGAGAAAGACAACAAGGAAGAATTAGAGGTATGATAAGACAGAGGCTGATCGTTTAGAAGGGTTACCGAGAAAGAATACGAATCATCGAGCCAATCCTCGAAATCGTCTGGCTCTGAAGGGTCGAGAGCGGAAGGTGGCCGACAAGAAAGGCCATTGGGGCCGGTATGTTTGTCTGTGGGGACATGACGCAATTCAAAGTGAAAAAGAAGAACACCGGCAATCCACCAGTTGATTGTCGCATTTGGCTGCATATCGGGATTATTGATCATCCCCTTGACATACTTAGCGTCCATTTCGATGACTAAGTGTCGCACACCAAAGATAAAAACTCGGACAGCTTTGAGAGCTCAGAAAAGGCCAAACAACTCCAGTTTCGCCTGCAAGTAACGGCTCTCAATGTCAGTAAGACAGAGACTGCCAAAACAGTTAGGGTAGCGCTTCCCATCCTCCCCTAACTGGGAAAGGATGAAGCCAACTGCAATAGCTGAAGTGTCGACTGTGAGAATGACCTCTCGATTGGAGTCATAGTCCAATCAGTGTAAGGCCGGTGACCGAATGATCTCATCCTTCAGACGGAGCATGGCCTCCCATTGTGCGTCTCCCCAAACGAAAGGGGTGTTTTTACGGGTTAGGTCAACAAGTGGTCTCGCGATCATAGCGAAATTGTGAATAAAAATACGAATGATGCCGCAAGTCCCAAGGAACCCGCGGACCTGAGTGAGCGTCTTGCATTCGGGCCAATCTCGGATCTTTTGAACTTTCACCTCATGAGGGATTCAGCCCTCTATGGTGCACTTGTGGCCGACGATAGTCGCATCGGGTGCAGCGAGGACGAATTTCTTGGCCGAAACGGTGACGTTGACGTTTTGGAGGTGTTGGATGATCCTATGAACAACCAGTAAGTGTTCCCAGATAAATCTACGGATATCAGGATTTTCTGGGATGGTTTCAAAGGAACCATCAGAGTTTTGATAACGAGAGGTGCATGATTTGACCGGTAAATCGTCGATAAACGGCATGGTATGGTGTGGAATTTCGTCTTGGAGGATGAACGCCATGTCGGCTTGATAAACCTGGACAGCGTTAGTATGCCCCATTGGAATCGTAGTAAGATGATGCGGCCCAAGGGGGCTATTAAACATGGACATGTCTCGGGAATCAATTTATAGGGGCCGTTGGTCATAGCCCGTGAACAAATCCATCATACCATAAACTGCGTATCCACCGAAGGATTCTGCGAAGTGCTTGACGAAAGGGGGCGTAGACAAGTCACAGATTGTAATGGCATTGAGGGGTTGCAGGTCGTGTATGAGTCGGAGAGTTTTTCTGTCCTGTTTGAGGACACAGAACCATCGAGATCGGTAGGCAGCGACCGAGGGTTTGTAAACCCCCAAGGCGATCCGATCCTTAATGATTTGGATAGCTTGATCCCAGGAAGTGGGAGGGACCAGAATGTTGCGAAGGATCCAGGGCATATGAGGTACGGTTGGAATTTTGACAGGGGGAAAGTAGCGTTCGTCGAATCGGCCGCGCTCAGTCAGTACCCAAGCGAAAGCCTTTTCATGAATATGGACGAGCCAACGGACGAGTTTGACCTCTTCAGGCCATAACTGGTTGGCCAGATCTAAGTCAAAAGCGTTGGCCCACTCTTGCGTGAATCTAGTGCCAGGAATAAATTCGGGGGGGTGAGTAGAAAGCGGTACGATGCCAGCCAAGGGATCGGGAGGTAGCCCTCGTAGTACACGGAACTCCTCCATCAGAGGGGCCGCGACCGGGCATACCTTCTTGGTGACTGGCTTATAGACAAAAGAATGCGAGACAGGGTCAAATGGAAATGAATCGGAAAACGCAGAAAGGTGGACGGGCGAAGGAGACAATTGTGTAGAGGAGAGGAATGAGTAACATGGGGAAAGAGGTTGACCGGTGACGGTCTCGGGAATAAGAAGAGGCAGAGATGGAGATGGAACAGACGCGATGGACAAGTATGAGACAGTAGAATGGGGGTCTCCCCGACCGTTAGGTGGATCATCAATACTTAAAAACCCATTTCCACGACTGATTGGTGATTGGAGCAGGGTAGCCCCTTTCCTCGGGTCGGGATACAATATCCTTTACTGGTGTTGGGATCTCGGAGCGTAATTTTCTGCATGCCATCTGGGAAATCATCAGTAGAAGCGCTCATGAGACAATGGAATGGTCAGCCGAGAAGCAGGTCAAAGTTGGCTCTAGGCAGAACCTGGACTTGTAAGGAGATGGGGCCAGCGCTGAAGTCAAGACGAAGGTTCTTGACGACGCCGATGGTAGCATCAGAACTTGTATTCGTGTTGGTCATGGTCAGCTGGTGATCCGAGCGAACTGGTAGCCCAAGCTCTTCCCATACCCGTTTAGGCATGGCAACGATCTCGGAACCACTATCCAAGACCCCTATGAGAGTTCGACCGGTATCGACAACAGCGGCCTCGAGGGACTGGAGGGGAATGCTGTGATAGGCGACTATCAGACCATTGTCATTGTGGAGCACGTTGCGACCAAATTCCTGGCTCACAGCGCCGGGATCGTGACCTGCAAGTTCATTGACATAGACGATATTAGAGGTGATGGGAACACGTTTTGCCAAAGAGAGATCCTTCAATTGCCGTCAAAGATCGGGGGCAATGGCGATCAGGTCCTTTATGGGGACAGGGACAGTAGATTCCAGGACTCGGTCTAGGACTTGCTTAGGGGCTGTTTTGTCTTTGAGAGGGAACGAATAATGGAACTGTCCCAAAGGTTGGACAGGGGCGGGGTGAGAAGAATCAGGTCATCTAGATAGAGAGGGGGTGGCAGAAGTCATAGTCAGTTGAGGGTTTCTGGCGGCAGCAATCACTGAGGTTTTGATTTCTTCGGAAACTGACGCTGGTTTCAGCATCAGTCTGTTGGGTTTCCTAATCGGTATTTCAACGCCATCAAAGCACTGTCATTTACCTTTATCTTTGGCCTTATCGGCCTGGAACGAAGCCCAAGCATTGGCAATATACGACTGGAATTCTGGGTCAGCGAGTTCAGGAGCAGAAGGGGAAACTGGGGTCATGAAGACCGATGGTTTGACATTCAGAATGGCATCAGTATCTGGGAACGTAGTCGAGAGGAGGTTAGTAGAAACCACAGGAGCAGGAGAAACAGCCAGTCGGTCAAGGCAATCTCAGAGATTCCTTGCGCCTTGTATGCACGGGATGCGATTTCCGTCCGGTAGGCATAAGCGTCCATTAGCTCCACGAATGGCTTGTCCAGCTTGAATGTACCCTTCTACATGAGGGCACTTATCCATGAAATGAGCTAGATCACCACAGAAAGCGCAATGCTTCGGCTGGGCAGTGGCTTGCATTGCAGCTTGCTCGGCTTTGACTTGGACGGATGCTGCCATGGGTGCAACTGAGGGGATTGTTGGTCACGGTGCTGCCAGGACTTGGGGTGTCGGTACAGAGACAGGGGGCAAAACCGCCCAAGATGGAATGTAGGGGACTGATGGGATGCTCAACTGCGTCAAGGGACGAAGGGCCAACCCGGTAAGGAGGAATCGAGTAGCCTCGACGATGTCGGAAACAGGATAAGGGTTGTACGGATGGTGAGCTGGCTTTGTAATAAGAAGACGTTGCTGAACCCGTGCCTCGAGGGTGATAGGCAGGCCAGTCATAAAGAGAGAGTCTCAGTCGAGGTCAGAGAGCTTCCTATTGGCAACCAGGAGTTTGGTGACCTTTTGAAATTTGTGCTGGTACTCGCCCAAGTCTTTGATTGTATGCATTGGCTTGCCCCTATATTCTTCAACCAGGTACTGTATGTCAGCTCGGCAATATCTGTTAGCAGTTTCGCAACCAGGATATAATTGTTTAACCACGGTAACAAATGCTGCCCAATCGGCCGGGATGGTGGTAGCTTCATTGAGCAGCTCCCAACCTTCGGCTTCTTCCAGGTCAGCGTAGCGGATAGCATACTTTATTTTATCATTGTTGTTGAGAGCTGTGGCGGTGCAGAGAGTCTCTACATCATCTAGGAAACAGAGAAGCAATGCTGGGGTTTTCCCGTCGAAGTTAGGGGCTTTTTGAGTACCCTGCAGAGGCATCGTAGTCGGAGCTGGGTTGGCCATTGGAGGTAGAGGGGCTGGTGAGCTAGGCAAAGGTAGAGGTGGAGACGGAGGCGGTAGCGGACTGAGAGGAGGCGGTAACAAGGGGGAGAGTTGTTCTTCAGGGGTTAAGTCAAATAGGGCGGTTAGAGAGGAAGAGGATGCCGAGGATAGCGGTGGAGGCGTCAAGGGAGTAAGTGGTGTATTCGGGGTCATTGATCGGTAGATGGTTTTAGGAAGGTTCTCTGATGGGGGGTCCTCCTCTTCTGACATACTTTTCCTCCTATTTCTAACCGGCGTTGAATGCGTAAAAGCACCCAGGAATAATTGGTCCAGTGTGAGTTCACCAATCGGCTGAATTTCCAGGACAGGGGTTAGGGGTGACAGCTCACTTGGTGCCTGTCCGCTCAGCGTGGATAATTGACAGTCTGTTGGTAGCTGTAGCGGGGAGTTGAGTAGTGAGCAATCGGCCGACGTCAGAGGTGTCAGAGGAATCAGGTTTTCTGTTGAGGTAAGGATACTACTGAGGTCGGGAAGATCGGAGCGGTTGTGATGCGCTTCTTCCAATGGTACCTCAGATAGAAGTGAGATGTCGGAGATCTGTAACTGTCAGAAACTGTCAAGTAAGTTTTGCAATTTGTTACGGGTTACCTTCTAGGCTAACCGTAAAACCTAGCAGGATTGCTTCATACCAGCGAGACAAGGAAGACTGATCAGAGAACGCATGGCCAGCTATGAAGACTTATCGGCGAGCGGAAGAGACATGCGGAAGCAGAGGTCTGTCAGAGAGAGGAATGCCTTTCCTGCGTAACTCGACTTGAGCAAGGACTTGGAGAGTGTTCGAATAGTCGACGGGAGGTGCCTTCCCAAGAGGATGCGCGCAGCGACAAGAACTTGGAGAGAAGATATCGAGTAACAATGTTGATACAAGATACGACGGTACAAGAGATGCCTGAAGGCAAGTACAGGGAGAAGCCAGGTTATGGCAAGTGGGTCTAGGTTATAGACGGAGGGGGGCTAGGTAGATCAAAGCTAAGGAATACAACGGCGAAGAAGGAAACGCCTAAATAGCGTCCAAGGGTTCGATGACAAAGCGATGACAAAGACGAAGAATGTTCTAGAAATTCAAGGAAGACGCGCCATGAGGCGGGAGAAGGTTCTAAAGGTACATGGAGATCAAAGAGAAGAATGTCAGGTGGTACAAGATTTGATACACGTGGTACAAGGTTCAAAGAAGAAGCGGAAGTGAATACCGCATGTCATAGATCTAGAGTGGTCCAAGAAACGAGGCATCTAGGGCGAAGGGTATCGGGGAGAGGCGAGAGACGAAGACTGGTGATAAGCCAGTTCACAGAGGGTCCCGTGGAGGAGAAGGTCCAGGGATACGGAGGGAGTGTCCGGGAGGACATCGCGGATGATCCGTTGAGGATCCGAGAGAGTGCCGGTGTTCACCAGCGGTCCTTGTGATGCGAGAGCAACAGTAGACGAGGTGTCTAAGGCGAGGAAGGTCTCAGAGCATCGGGAGAGTCAAAGAAAAAGGTATGGGGCCTTAGCGTATCGTAACACAATTCTTGACGTTCCACCGTAGGGCAGAGACTACGTCTGGCACCCGTTTTGGAGTCCCTTGCAGTGGGCTCCAGATGAAGAAGACTAGAAGAGGCTGAGATGATTAGTCCCTACCTCCTGTAGTGTAGTTGTCAAAAAAGGGGAACGCAATTTGTTCTCCCAAGGGACCCTGTAATGAGTAAACCTTTGTAGAGTCAAGAAGGGGACTGCACTTGACAGCTTTTAGTTCAATGAAGATTAAAGGAGACGAAGGGACTAGTGGCTGAAGGCCAAGACTAGTCCGATAGAGGGAAGAGGACAGAAATGACGATGTGGCAAGTTGCTGAAGGCCGTGACTTGCCCAATGGACGATGAAGGAGGTAGATAACAATGAGGCGGGTTGCTGAAGGCCGTGACCTGCTGGATAGACGATGGGTAAGGCAATGATGCAAGTTGCCTAAGGCCGACGCTTGCAGTGATGATAATCGGTGCCCGCTGGGCCGAGTGACGAGTTGAGAAAGATTGAGGGGATGAAGAAGTCACTGGCCACGCCTAACCGACGGAGATGGATGCCGGGGGTGTTAGCGACGACGATGGGGAGGTTTCGGTAATATTTTACAAAGGACAGAGGGCTGGGGTTGACTCTCGGAGGGCCGTAGCGTGAAGGGGGTGCGAAAGATGATCTTTTTTTCCACAGAATACAGACTTATAGTCCAGGGCACACCCCAGACTGTATATCGAACGTATTAGCAAAAACAAAAGTGAATGGGGGCTAAAGGGAGAGACAAGGTAGGGAGTAAGATCAGAAATCTACCTGTCAACAAACCGTCGGCCGATTATAATCGGACCAACACTACAAAACTTCGAGTTGCCAAGTGAGCTTGACTGAGGCAAAAATGAAGATAATAGAAAAATAATGTAGAAAACATGCTGAAAATACAAAGTAATGTCAATCCAACCCGTTTAGTGTTATGGGTTACCTTCTAGGCTAACCGTAAAACCTAGCCAGATTGCTTCACACTAGCAGGACGAAGAGAAGATGACTAAAGAGCGTATGGCTAGCTGTGAAGACTTGTCAGAGAACGGAAGAGACATGCAGATGCAGAGGTCTATCGAAGGGCAAATGCCTTTCCTGCGTAACTCGACTTGAGCAAGGACTTGGAGAGTGTTCGAATAGTCGACGGGAGATGCCTTCCCAAGAGGATGCGCGCAGCGACAAGGACTTGGCGAAATGATATCAGGTACAAGGTGGGATTGACGATGTTACAAGATACGAGGAGAAGAGATGCCTGGAGGCAAGTACAGGGGGGGTGCCAGGTAGGCAAGTACAGGGGGAGGGTGCCAGGTAGGCAAGTACAGGGGGAGGGTGCCAGGTAGGCAAGTACAGGGGGAGGGTGCCAGGTAGATCAAAGCTAAGTATACAACGGCGGAGAGGGAACGCCTAAATAGTGTCCCAGAGTTCGATGACTAAGTGATGACAAAGACAAAGAATGTTCTAGAGGATCAAAGAAGAAGTGCCATGAGGCGAAGAAGTGTTCTAAGAGTACACGGGGATCAAAGAGAAGAATGTCAGGTGTTACAAGGTTTGATACATATGGTACAAGGTTCGATGAGTCAAAGAGAAGGAGCGGAAATGAATACCGCATGTCATAGGTCTAGAGGAGTCCAAGAAACGAGGCATCTAGGGCGAAGGGTATCGGGGAGAGACGAGAGACGAAGACTGGTGATAAGCCAGTTCTCAGAGGGTTCCGTGGAGGAGAAGGTCCAGGGATTCGGAGGGAGTGCCCGGGAGGACATCGCGGATGATCCGTTGAGGATCCGAGAGAGTGCCGGCGTTCGCCAGCGGTCCTTGTGATGCGAGAGCGACGATAGACGAGGTGTCTAAGGCGAGGAAGGTCTCAGAGCATCGGAGAATCAAAGAAAAAGATATGGGGCCTTAGCGTATCATAACATTTAGGGGTATTTGGACTGAAGGGGTCGTCAGCGGTGACCCGTAATGAGTTTCCAAGTTGGATCGGTCAGTGTAATCAATCTAAGCAGAAGAAAAGAAGGGTCAAAATGGTATGCAGACGATCCAAGAAGTAATATCAGAGGTCTCATATATTAAAAATGGTGGAATATAACCATAGAGCCACTATGTGCTCTACACCGCCAAGTCAGATTCAATGAACCACGGTGGAGCAGGGTTGAACATGAGGGACAGATATCCTCATTGTGACCAAGATGAGGTTTGAAGGCTCCCCACCAAACACCCTATTAGCAGATATAGAACTGCTATACCACGATTACAAACACTTTCCATTTTTCTAGGAAATGTACTCTCAAATTCTTTTCAAATATGCTTTCCTTTTTACAATCTTGTACATCATCCATCGCCACATCTATCTAATCCTATTTTCTCTTGGACTCCTCATCCTTCACATCACGCCACGAGGAACAGGATTCACTTTTGAATATTCACAAAACTCTAACGAATTTTCTCTTATCATAGCCAACCCCTTGAAGGTGGCAGATAAAAAGTTTAACAAGAAAAACGATAACGATAACAAAGCTGAAGCCAATTGAGCAGGCGAACCAGACTACTCAGGTTGGGATAACATCAACGACACCTGGGGAGATAACAATGGCTGGGAAGAAGTGAACTCTATCCCTTCCGAAAATCCATGAAACATTCCTATGGATATACCTGAAGACAACTGGGTTGACTGGGTATTCAACTACGTGCGATATGACTTGATCGAAGAAGTAGTACTTCGAGTTCAAGCAATACGTCTTACCAGAGCACTACAGGAAAACCCAATTCCTGGATACGCTTGGATTCAACCCGCTTCAACGGAGTCATCTCCATCCATGACTGTTACGATATTCTTTCTCTCTTTGTCTATCTTCATCGTCTCCTCACTAAAACCCGTTTATCATCGACTTCTTGGCATGTACATTTCAGCCTATGAGTATTCACACCTCCTCGTTATCATAGGCTTCCCTCATATCTCTCTTATCGTTGTCTAACTTCCTCTTTTATCCTTTTCTCTCGAACCTTCTATGGACAGCCTCCTCCGCAGCACAGTCTGTCATCTGTGCTTAGTACTTCCTTTCCTTCCCTTTCCATAGGATTCCACACTTATGCGTCGTCTTCCTTATATACCTGCTGCTCTGTATAGTAGTTTCCCATTTTCAATCTGTGCAATCTAGCATCGCTCTTGAGTCCCTCTTGGTCCCCTAAGTCCCTAAGCGCCCTCCCCGCTTTCTCTAAAGCGTATAGTCCCAACTGACTGTTCCTCTGAACGTATAGACATCTCCTCCAGGCTGAGTCGTACCTCTTCGTGAGTGTCCTGCCTTGGAGTAAGCCTCAGTCGATCCCTCAAGAGACACTTCGCATAACAATGACATTCATGGAGTTTCAAGCCACAGGAGGCTTCCCCTTTCTCAAAGACGAACCCATTCCCCTAACCAAGGAAGAAATCAATGCCCTCTAGATTGCCCAACATGGCGGCCCAACTAAGTGCAGCAATGCAAGCGATATTTAATTCATCTATGGCTATGCAAGACCAGAAATTCCAGGCACTCATCACAGAGATTGCCAATCTACGAGTAGAAAATACGAATGTAAACACAGAGATTCAACGACGAATCGCAGAGATGCAGCAGTTGGCAACTTTGGTCCAACAGCTTACAAATCAAATAACCACATTACAAACAGCTGCGGCAGTGCCGCCAACAGCACCAACGACTGCACCTCAACCTGGTCAGAAGGTAGAGATCTTCGCTGATCCAGGAGACTTCAATGGCACATGGTGGAAATTCAAAGCCTGGTGGGCTAAAATGCAAGCATGGATAAACGTTAACAGTCACGCAATCACTGCTGGATCAGAAAAGGCAGTGCTAGCAGTACTCTCATGACTGAAAGGAAAAGATGTGACTATATTCGCACAATCACAAATTTACAAGCTTACCACAGGTCAAATGTACACCTGGGTAATGCTTGAAGACGAGCTTATGGAATTTTTCAGAAAGACTAATCAACGAGACAATTACATCACACAGCTTGAAAAACTATTCCAAGGAGAAACCAAAATGGATCCTTACTTGGCAAGGATTGAATCCCTGCAAGTATTGGCTTAGATCTCAGGAGATCAGATGATCCAACACTTGGAAACTCATACACGAAAATCAATCATTACGAAAATGCTCGAAGATCATCCAAACTGATCCACGGATTCAATTTGGAAAGATCTTGATGCAATGGTTAAGAAAATATGAGAAGTAGGCAACGCCCAAGAAGCAATACCAGTGCTTCTAGGCCAGACATCACAATGAAACGATCACATGGACATTGGAGCTATGAGTACTCCGCCACGATCTAACAATGCAATGAAATGCTACCTTTGCAATAGTCCCTCGCATTGTGCCGCTTAACACCCTGGTGTAAAGCAATGCTGAGATTGCAAATGGTACGGCAAACACAAGAAAGGATGCAGAAGCTCTTCCTTTAATCTCAGAGGCAGTCAAACAATTAGAGCTGCAGAGACATGGGACAAGATAGTCAAAAACGATCAATATGAAGAACCATTGACTCTCCCATGAGCTATTCAAGGAATGAATTACGACGAAATGAAGGCATACTTCTACGATCTAAAAGATGCCGAAATACGTGCTACAACCAGCAAGGGAAAAGAACCTGCAGTGTGATTGATCTGGGTAAACACACTGCCATGAAGACAAATCAGGTAAGGAATAGATATGCCCCACTAACGATTGAACAGACAATTCTTGATTATGACAAATGTAACCTATCTCATCATACCCAAGCAGGGCCTTCTGTTGCACAGAAGCTCGCCCGAGGGTCTAAATCAGGGCTTAATTCTGCTTTATGACAAATTCTGCTGAAAACCCCAGAGAAGCTTTATGTAAAACCAAATCACAAAGCAGCAATACTACCTATGAAAGGATCAGAAGCCGCAGCAGGCTATGACCTATATGCAGCTGAAGAATTAGAAATTCCCAGCATGGCAAAAGGCTTAGTAAACACAATGATATCAATTGCCATCCCAGAAGGATGTTATGGAAGGATTGCCTCACGAAGCGGTCTAGCAGCAAAGAATCACGTTCATGTCAGAGCAGGAGTTATTGATGCTGATTACAGAGGAGATGTAAAAGTTCTTTTGATGAATTTCTCTCCCAAAACATTCAAAGTATCAAAAGGAGATCGCATAGCCCAATTGATATTGGAAAAGATCTCAAACACATCAATTGAAGAATGAAAAGAACTTGACGAAACTAAACAAGAATCTGCAGGATTCAGATCAACCAGCAAAGCCATACAAAC
>JBBPUN010000567.1:0-11508 GCA_038094715.1 Heimioporus punctisporus | reverse complement strand
GTATTGCTTACTCATTTCCATCTATCTCTTTTGGGTGTTGCTCACTCATCTCCTCTGTGGTGGTGGATAGGAGATGTTTTTGCTTGTAACTTTATCTACTTATTAATGGCTTACATTGTGAGCACTTCCAACATCTGTTGTCTTTCCTTCTGGCCTCCCAATTTGTGAACATATACTGATCATCATACAAACAAAAGTGGTGGTTCTGCTCATCAACTATTTCTGTACAGTCTTCTGCAACTGGCAGAGAACTGCAAGATTGTCATGGA
Source organism: Heimioporus punctisporus (assembly GCA_038094715.1). Classification (NCBI taxonomy): domain Eukaryota; kingdom Fungi; phylum Basidiomycota; class Agaricomycetes; order Boletales; family Boletaceae; genus Heimioporus; species Heimioporus punctisporus. The sequence continues at coordinate 11,239 of JBBPUN010000567.1, read as the reverse complement.
CTCCACTATGAGCAATCCTTTCTGAAACAGCTTCATCATATACAAAAACCCTCCTATTATGAAACAGACAGAGCTTGTGACAATTTCTTGTTGTTTACATGGATGCTGTGGATGGCCAGGTAAATTGCACATCTGCATTGTCTATATGTTTGCACTGATTTCATTTCAAATTGGGACATTCATTAACATTGCTCACTCTGTCTGACATCCTCATCTATTTAATTACCTTTACTATGTGTTACAATATGCTAAGGCCCCACACCTTTTTCTTCATCACACCCAATGCTCTGAGAACTCCCTCGCTCTAGACACCTCATCTACCATCGCTCTCGCATCACAAGAAACGCTGGTGAACACTGGCACTCTCTCAAATCCTCAACGGATCAACCGCGATGTCCTCCTGGACACCCCCTTCGCATCCCTGAATGCTCTCCTCCACAGGACTCCCCTTGAACTGGCTTATCCCCAGTCTTCACTTCTTGAAACCTGATACCCTTTGCTCTAGATGCCTCATTTTCTTGAACACTCTAGACCTATGCCTCACGGTATTCATTTCTGCTTCTTCTCTTTGAACCTTGTAACACATGCATCAAACCTTGTATCATCTGACATTCTTCCTTTTGATCCCCATGTACTTTTAGAACCTTCTCCCTCCTCATGGTGTGTCTTCTTTGATTCACTAGAACATTCCATTTCTTTGTCATTGCTTAGTCATCAAACACTTGGACACTATTTAGGCGTTTCCTCCCTGCCAATGTATTCCTTAGCTTTGATCTACCTGGCACCCCCCCTGTACTTGCCTCTAGGCATCTCTTGTATCTTCTATGATCTTGTAACATTGCAATCTCCACGTTGTACATGACATAATTGCTCCAAGTCCTTGTCTTGTGTGCATCCTCTTGGGAAGGCACCTCCTGTCGACTATTCGAACATTCTCCAAGTCCTTGCCTAAGTTGAGTTATGTTGGAAAGGCATTCTCACTCAGATAGACCTCTGCATCTGCACATCTCTTCTGTTCTTTGACAAGTCTTCACAGCTGGCCATGCATTCTCTGATCAGTATCTCTTTGTCCTGCTAGTGTGAAGCAATCTGGCTAGGTTTTATGGTTAGCCTTGAAGGTAACCCATAACACTATGTTCTTGTGCACTGGATTGTGCTTGATGATACAGAGTATGCCTTAATCGCCCACCTGCCCTTATATTCCAACATTTTGCCCTTGTTTTGTCAACACACCCATCTTTACTGTCTTTGAGATATTCCTGGAACATGTGAATATCTTGTACTGCCATTTCTTGTTCTAATGTTGTATGCAGCTGTTTGGTATGTCTCTGCTACCCTCAACCCATCTTGACACTTTTGACATGTCTGCTTCAACTCTTGAACCACCTGGCTCATCTGGAGTCAATTTTGGTAATTCTTCCTTCTCTGTGTTACAATTTCTTGGACTAACCATTTCCTTTTCCTTTGATGACTAATCCATTCCACCATGTTCCACAATATTCCACCAATTGCTTTGTCATCGATTCCACCACATTTCATTTGATTCCTTTGTATTACTTAAACTGTTTGTGCCTATTTGCCTTTTCAGGTATATTTACCCTTTCTCTGCGCACTCCCTTTCTTTTCCTTAACCTTGGTCTACTCAAGCTTTGCTCTAGTAACGCCTGTATTGTCTACTTTGAATAAAGGTCCTTGTCTCTGATAAGTCTCATCGTGTTACTTTAAAATGTGTCTTGACCTTGTTGAGCAACCATATTGTTGCATCAAAGGTCTCACTCTGAAACTGTCTTGTCCTTTGGATACATCTCTTACCCAGAACCTTTGGCCCTACATACTAGACCTTATTGAGTTTTGCGTTCAACCTTGGACGTAACACTCTGTACAGTTGTTTTCTGACTTGTTCTAGCATTCATGAGGGGTTTTTTTCATTGGACTGGTGTCTTCATTACTTCTTATGGCAGGCAACACTTTCACTTCAAAATTGGCAACCAGAGCTTTGATACTTGATGGTGCTCATCTTCTTCCCTTGACCACATGGCTCTAAGGTTCATTCTCTTCTTTACTGCCTGTGTGATTTCTGACTCTTGCACTTCAATCCTAGTTGTCCCTGTATGTTCAACTTTGTCAGGATCATTCAGTGACCTGATGCACTCAACAGGTGCATGCAGTAGGTGCATTCATTTGCCCTCTTTGACTGTTGCTAAGTTTCTAGCATGTCATCATCATCTTTGTTGTGCTCATCACAATGTGGGGTGACAACAACAGTACTGATAAAGGTGAGGATGGGATAAAAGCAAGACAATGATGACAACTGTGCAATGACTGCAGTGTTGTCCTCATCATTGCTATCTTGTTCATTTGCAATGTGAATCATTAACAGTTATGTCAATACACTAACCTGTTGTTTAGTTTTGTACTATGCATACATGTGTTTTCTCTGGAGGGGATGTGGCAGAGCCTGGGTTATGCTCACTGTGCTCTCAAGCTGGGCCCTACTTAGTACTGTCTATATCACATTCATTTTTGTCTATCTTGTTTATCAAACTTGACACAAACTTTTTTTTATACACCTCTATCCTGTATTGTTTTTTTTTGTGAAATATAATAAAAATAAATAAGAAAGGTGGTCTTCAAACAGAACTCAACAGATTAAGTAACCTTGACATACAAACTAAACTTAGATACTCCAAAAACAACTGAAGGTCTGGGATTGCCTGGAGGGCTGTGGAATAACATAAGACTCTGATAGTTGCTATGCTTCAACACTGTCTATTTATGTAATTTACATAATTATGAGTGATATAAATGATGGAGATACTATTCAACTAACTCTACCTCATCATGAAGTCCACTTCTACCTCTATTAAAGCTAATATCCTCTTTCTTTCTGAATCTGGCCTTTCTGCTTGTCAAATCTCTTCTAAAACTGGCCTAGGAAAGTCTACTGTGGCCAGGATCATCAAATAGATCTATCCAGGCAAGGAGAATATCAAATTAGAATACCCTTCCAAGCTTTTTTCAGCTGATAGAAGGAGAATTATTTCTAGTATTACCACTGGAAAGGTTGAAAATGCTGTCCAGGCAACTCATCTCATCAACTCTACTCTTTCCTGTCCTGTCTCTTCTCAAACTATTTGTAATGTTCTCAAGTCTGCCTCATTGAAAGCTGTGGTCAAGAAAAAGAAGCCTTTTTTATCTGTCAGGTATAAGCAAGAAAGGCTAGCCTTTGCTCTTAAGCACCAAAACTGGACTATAGAGGACTGGACTAGAGTTATTTGGTCAGATGAGACCAAAGTCAACAGGATTGGGTCAGATGGAAAGAAGTATGTAGGGAAAGTGGCAGGAAAACCACTACAGGACAAGGAAATACAGGGCACAGTGAAGTTTGGAGGACATTCCTTGATGGTTTGGGGATGTATGAGCTGGAATGGAGTGGGAATTCTTGCAGAGGTAGAAGGAAAGATGAATGCTGAACAGTATGTCTCCATTTTGGAGGGAAATCTGCTTCCTAGCATGGAGTATTCTGGGATCCCTGAGAAGAGCATTATCTTTCAACAAGATAATGATCCCAAGCATACTTCCAAAAGAGCCTTAAATTGGATGAAATCTCAAGGTATCAAGGTTCTTGATTGGCCAGCACAATCTTCAGATCTTAATCCAATTGAATATTTATGGCAAACTCTCAAAAAGAAGCTCAATGGCTATGCAGCACCAGCAAAGGATCTTTGGGATCTTTGGGAGAGAGTTGAAGTGGAATGGAACAAGATGGAGGCTGAGGAGTGTCAAAGATTGATAGAAAGCATACCTAGAAGATTGGAGGCAGTGATAAAAGCAAAGGAGGACATACCAAATACTAAAAATATATGATATCAATGTTGCTCAAAAAAGTGTCCCAATGACATACAACTTTAAAATGGCTATATCTTGGTGTCATGGAAACCGGGTCACATAATAAAAGATGCATTAGAAAGCTAGGGATAAGTACTGTAATTTACCCTGCAAGTGTATTACCTAATTGTTTGTGGGTGCTTTACAAATCAGCAATCTTTACAAAATGACCTAACATTGGGACACTTTTTTGAGCCACTGTAGATTTGGGTAAATACAGCATTACTGTGTTCTGACTAGGTATAGCTGTAATATGATAAGGCCCTAGCCATCATTCTGTAAGCTTTCATGAAGTGTGAGTTAACTTTAGATTGTCTGTGCTCAACCAGACCATGTCTTCAATTTCATAGTTAGAAGCTCTAGATCTATGGCAATCCATCTGTATTTTGATACAATCAGCTGCTTTTGTAAGATGTGTTGAAACACTGATGAAGGTTTGAGAGAAATTGTTAAGAAAAGATGTGATGGCCAGTGATTTATCTGTTGATCTGACTTCAATGCCCATGTGTAATAATAAGATCATGTAATAGAGAAAGGGAATTGATTGGTGGCAGATTGTGTGCAAGAGTTGTAGGTAAATTGAGTGAGAGGTAACCAATCAGCCCAAGTCTCTTGTTTATTGTTAGTGTAGAGACATAGGTACTGCTGTAGATCATGATTGATTGATTGAGTCTGACTATTAGTTTGTGAGTGGAGTGCTATAGATAGATTGCAGCTAATTCTTAATTATTTTGTAATTTCCTTTAAGATATGTGAAGTGGATTGAGGTCCTTGATCCAAGATAAGCATTTTTGGTAATCCATGATGTTTCCATACATGGTCCAAATATAGGAATGTGGTGTCAAGCACTGTAACAGTTTTAAATGTGGGTATGAATGCAACTTCTTTAGAAAATCAATCAATGATGACTAGAATAGAGTCATAGCCTTGTAATGTAGGGAGGTCAGTGATAAAATCAGCTGATACATCTTCCCAAGGTTTTGTAGGTACAGGGAGTGGCATTGTGTTACGATACACTAAGGCCCCATGTCCTTTTCTTTGTCACACCTGATGCTCTGAGACCTCCCTCACCTTAGACACCTCATCTACTGTCGCTCTTGCATCACAAGGAACGCTGGTGAACACCAGCACTCTTTTGAATCCTCAATGGATCATCTGCAATGTCCTCCCAGACACTTCCCTTGCATCCCTGGATGCTCTCCTTCATGGGATCTTCCTGAACTGGCTTATCCCCAGTCTTTGCCTTGCCAAAACCCCAAAATCCTCTACCCTAGACACCTCATTTCTCTGAAACTCTAGACCTATGCCTCACTGTTTTCATTTCTGCTTCACTTCTCTGAACCTTGTAACATGTGTCATTGAACCTTGTATCATCTGATTTTGCTTCTTGATCCCCATGTACTCTTAGAACATTCTTTCTGCCTCATGATGATTCTTCTTTGATTCTCTAGAACATTCTTTTGCTTTGTCATCAAACTCTTGAACACTATTTAGGCATTTCCTCTTCGCCGATGTATTCCTTAGCTTTGATCTACCCAACACTCCCCCTGTACCTGATGCTCTCCCTGTACTTGCCTCCCAAGGCATCTCTTGTATCCCTTCTATCTTGTAACATTGCAATCCCCACTTGTACTCAATACTCTTGTTCCAAGACCTTGTCTTGTGTCAGTCTCTTTGGAAAGGCACCTCTCATTGTCTGGACTGATTGTCCATCCTCCAAGCCCTTGTCCCAAGTCTCCTACACCTGAAAGGCACTCCTCACTTTGATAGACCTCTGCATCTGCATGTCTCTTCTGCTCCTCAATAAGTCTTCATAGCTGGCCATGCACTTTTTGATCAGTCTCTCCCTGTCCTGCTAGTGTGAAGCATTCTGGTTGGGTTTTACGGTTAGCCTTGAAGGTAACACATAACATATTGCCAATCCTGGTGTAGTGTGATTACATGGTTTTATTCATTGACAGCAATTGCATCTTTGAACATTATCATTGATGAAAGATCTTATCTTAGGTCAAAATAGTCTTTAGCAATTCTTTGTAATTTTTGGTCATCCCAGGGTGTCCTGCAACCAGGGCATTGTGACAAGCTTTTAAAATAGCCATTTGCAACATAAGTGATGTAGGTGGAATGAAGATTTGATCTTCTAGTATGTAGTAAATAGAGTTCCTCTTGCATAGATTACTGTTCTTAGCAAGAGAGTTATTCAAACATAGGTATTCTGATTTGACAAGGGATACCAGAGTATGTCCTTTGTCACATATTTTGATGTGAGAATCCTAGATTCATTTGGAGGGATGAGAAGAACTTCTTTACTATTATTTTCTATTCCTGCAGTGTGATCACTTCATCAAGATAATACATGTGCTTTTTCCATGGTTGTACCAGGTTTATGGGTCCATTTAAATTAAAGCATGAGAGATATTGAGTCCGTCTAGCTTGTCTTCAATTGAGATCTTGTCTCTTTATGAACTATTGTAGATTTGCATGCTTATTCATATTTCAAATTCAACTCAAAGTGTGTACCTTCAAGATAATGTCTTCATTGCTCTAAGGCATTGATAACACTGAACTTTTCTTTATCAGCAATGGGGTAATTTTGTTGTTTTGGGCATCATTGAAGCAGAAGAGTAGGTGACAGGGTGCTATTTTCCTTCTTTGACTTCCATAGATATAACTGCACCTGTTGCATAATCTGAGCTATTGGTTTCTAATCTGAATTGTTGTTTGAGGATCATGAAAGTGAGCTCTCTATCTTCATTCCATGAGAAAGGGGTATCTTCTCCCTAAGATCTGCAAGTGGACATGCAATTTTGGAGTATTCTTCTATGAATTTCTAATAGAAGTTGGCAAGTCCAAGAAAACTGTGGACTTCCTTGACATTTGTGGGTGTGGGCCATTCTAAGATAGCTCTAACTTAATATATTTGACTTCTGAATTTCTTATCTGATCCCTTTATCTATGGTTTGACCCCTTTTTCTTTTACTTAGATCAATTACACCAACCAATCCAACTCAGAAACTTTTTACAAATCACCACCAACAATACTCCTGGTCCAAACACCCTTCAACAGGTTGGGTCAACCTTATTTTCTATTATTGGCATGTTTTCTTCATTTTTTTCCAATTATTTTCATTTCCACCTCAGTCAAGTCCAATTGGCACTTTGAAGTTTCAAAGTGTCAGACCAATTATGATCAGCTGATGGCTTGTTTAACAGGTAGAATTCCAATTTTGTTCTCTACCTCACCATTTCCCTTATTTCCACTTCCATTTTACTAATATGTTTGATATGCAATTTGGGGTATGCCCTAGACTATAAGTCTGTATCATGCAGAACAATAAATCATCTTTCACTTTCCACTTTGTATCCCAGTCCCTAACAGTCTGTTTGGACCACTGATCCCCTTCAGAAACACTGTTGAAAACACCATCATCATTATTTTTGACATCATCAACACCTCTCACCATTAGTCAAATGTGGCTGATGACCTTTCTGTACTTTCAATCTATCTCACATCATCACTCAGCCCAATTGGCACTGATTATCATTCCCACAACCATTGGCTTGAGGCAGCTTGCATTATTGCTTCCTACCATCCATCAGGCAGGTCATGGCCCTCAGCAACCTATCTTATTATCTGCTTCACTCATCAGACAAGTCACAGCCTTTGGTAACTTGTTGCCTTGTCATCTTAGTTTCCTTTCACTCATAGAACTAGCCCCAGCCATTGGCAGCTGGTTCTCTCATCAACCTCACCTCTCATCTAACTAAAAACTGTCAGGTATAGTTCCCTTCTTGACTCTACAAAGGTACTTCCCACTACAGAGTCCCTTGAAAGAACTAATTGTGTTCCCCTCATACATCTATGCTATATGAGGTAGGGAATATCTATCTCAACCTCCTCTAATCATCATCTGGAGCCCACCACAAGGGACTCCAAAATGGATTCCAGATATACAGTGAGGTGCAAAACTATTGCAATGTCTAACCCCAAACCAGGGTGTGAAGTGCCCTGCAACAACCTGTGGAAACTTCGCTTAGCTTTGGTGGGGACAAATATAGTACAAACTCCTGGCTACACCTTTGTCCCCAGGGTTATGTGATTTAGTTCACACACTCCCAAGATACATCCATTTTAAAACAGCAATACCATTGCAATAGTTTTGCACCTTATGATATCATGGGTATATTAATACTTGGTATACCCTCCCTTTGCCTTGATTATTGCCTGGATCCTTCTAGGCATGCTCTCTATCAACTTCTGACACTCCTCAGCTGGTATTCCCTCCCAAACAACCTGAACTCTCTCCCGCAGTTCATGAATCCCCTTAGGAGAGGATTCATAATCTACTAGCCTCCTTTTAAGATAACTCCAGAAATGCTCAATGGGGTTTAGGTCAGGAGACTATGCAGGCCATACCATGGTATGGAAATCCTGCTCCTGGAGCCAATCCTTCACCTTATTACATGTATGCTTGGAGTCATTGTCCTGCTAAAAGATGGTATTAGGAGGATGAAGACCATAAAACTGCAAAGAATTTAGCAGTTCATCCTTCAAAATCTGAAGGTAAAGGTCTCCATCCATCCTACCATCAATCTTGGTAGCATAGCCAACTCCCTGCCAAGTCATACACCCCCACATCATCAGAGAACCTCCTCCAAACTTGACTGTACCTTTTACCAGCCTATCACTAAGTCTTTCCCCTGCCTTTTTCCACACCCACTCGTGTCCATCTGACCATACTACCCTTTTCCAGTCCTCCAGAGTCCAGTCCTTATGAGCATATGCAAAGTCCAAGCGTTCCTTGTGATGCTTGGCAGAAAAAAGAGGCTGTTCAGACTTGACCACAGCTTTCATACCAGTCTTCTTCAAGTGTCTATGCACTGTGGAGGCAAAGAGGGGGTGATTGACTATATTGGTGAGTGCTTTGGTCACCTGAACAGCATTCTCTGCCTTCCCAGAGGAGATGAGACAAATGGCATGGTGGACATTGATAGAGGAAAGTTTGGGTGGACAGCCTCCAGCAGCTTTCTGAAGCTCAGAATGCTCCTTAGAGCATATTCTAGATATGGTAGAGACATGAAGACCAGTGGCAGATGCAATGGAGTTGGCAGATTGACCAACATCAGGCATGGAGAGAATGATGTATTTTTGAGTAGGAGAGATGGATCTTATGATGGTTATGGTTGGGAATAAAGATGTGTGTGAACTATTTTAAACTCAGACATGGTCCTTGTATGTTTATCTTCATTTATATAACCAAACATAACAATATAGCACTTGATTTCAGTGTACTCAACAAAAGGTGCAAAACTATTGCAATGGTATTGCTGTTTTGAAATGGATGTATCTTGTGAGTGTGTGAACCAAATCACATGACCATGGGGACAGAGTTGTAGCCAGGAGGTTGTACTATATTTGTCCCCACCAAAGCTAAGCGATATTCCCACAGGTTGTTGCAGGGCACTTCACACCCTGGTTTGGGGTTAGACATTGCAATAGTTTTGCACCTCACTGTAGTCTTAGCCCCACAGCAGAACATCAAGAGTTACAAAACTTACTTGACAGTTTCCAACAGCTACATATATTTGATGTTTCATTTTTCTCTGAGGTACCATTGGACAAAGCACAATACAACCACTCCTATCTTCCTGATCTCAGTAGCATCCTTACTTTGACCAACAATCTCATTCCTCTGACACCTCAGACATTGGCCAATCAATTGCTACTCAACTCACCACTACAGATACTGACCTACTGCCAATCATTCACACCAATCAGACAGGCACCAAGTGAGCTGTCATCTCTAACCCCTGTCTTTGAAATTCAGCTGATTGGTAAATCAACACCTGACCAATTATTCCTGGGTGCTTTTACATACTCAATGCCAATTAGAAATATGCATGAAAGTGGGTTGGAAAGGGGGCATATAGGAGATTACCTCCCACTGGAAAACTTTCCTCCTTTCCACTATCAATCTATCACCCTTAATTCACCATTCACTCCTCTAACCACTTCACCAGTATCCTTGGAATCCTCCCTTTCTCTAGCAGCTTTGCTCAATGTAACCCCTGAACTGGAACTCTCTCCCTTGTTACTGCTTCCCCAAAGTCCTCTACCACCTCAGTCTCTACCTTTCTTCCTGTTTTGCACCCTGGTTCCTATACCACCAATGGCTAACCCAGCCCTGACTACAATTCCTCTCAGAGATACTCAAAAAGCCCCTAACTTCAATGGAAAAACCCCAGCATTGCTCCTCCATTTCCTAGATGATGTTGAAACCCTCTATATTGCCACAGTGCCTGATGATGATGATAAAATAAAGTATGCTATCCACTATGCTGACCTGAAAGAAGCTGAAGGTTGGGAGCTGCTCAATGAAGCTACTGCCATCCCAGCCAACTGGGCAGCATTTGTTACTGTGGTTAAACAATTATATCCTGGTTGTGAGACTGTTAACTGGTATTGCCAAGCTCCTGATTGCCAATAGGAAGCTCTCTGATCTTGACTGTGACTCTCTCTTCATGACTGGTCTGCCTATCATGCTAGAAGCACAGGTCTGACAGTGTCTTCTCATTATGAAGCTGGCCCATCATTCATATGACCCCTATCCTGTTTCTGACATTGTCAAGGCAGCTTGATTCTTTCTTACTGGTTTGGCCCTTTGTCCTCTGACTCAGTTAAGTATTGCATTGATCCCCTACATTCCATCTTGGGCAGCTCTACCCTCTGTCTCTGCACCAGCACCCCCAGTTTCTGACAGCACCACAGCTAACAATTGTTACTGTCATGCCTTCACTGCCAAATAAAGACAGGCATTGGCATATTAGTAATCTACATACAGTAAAAGGGGCAAGCCAAGGCAAAGGCCCATGCATAACAAAGAAATAAGTGAGACATGATAAGTCAGATGAGAGTCATGACATACAGTGACTCACAAAATTGTTCCAATGTTTTGTACTTTTTGAGTGTTTGTTGAATAACATGGGAACAACAACAAATACAAACAAATGTTTGGTGTATCAATGGGGGTATTTACTAATGGCTATGTATTGATCAAAGAATTATATAATTTGAATCAGAAACCATGAAGATATATGTAACTTAAAATAAATACTCATTGGGACAATTATGTGAGTATGTTATTAATGCATCAGAATCTGATGTTCTATCATTTCTATAGCAACCAATAGTTGATGGATTGTTACCATAGTGACATTACACATCATGAAATACTATTTAACTAGGATTTATACCTATAGAACTTTGTTATTCTCCATGCATCCCATATCCTCTGCTCAGAAGGAAAACATTCTCTCTTTAGCCTCTAATGGCCATTCTATTTGCCAGATT
>JBBPUN010000566.1:0-11512 GCA_038094715.1 Heimioporus punctisporus | reverse complement strand
ATCTCGTTTTCCTCCTTTTCTTACAACAATCCTAAGTGAGTGGCCTATAGCCTTAAGTGGTTGTAGGGTTGCTTCACACATGGTGGTCGGAGTTTTTTGGTAACAGACAACTTGATTCCTCCCATCCCTGCTATAATGAAGCGTGCTTCCAATGCCACTGTCTAGAGTATACCCATATCCACTGTTGAGTATATCAGTGCCCTCTTTGTCTCTGATGGGCATCAGGACACATCCAACAGTTCTGCCCTGCTCGATGGACTCCTCACTCCCCCCCTACCTCTTTGTCATCATCCTCCACTTTAGCTGTGTCTCAGTCTTCCACCTCTTTCACCCGATCTTGTTGTGTCCCTGACCACTCTACATGTACTTGTCCTCACCCACTCACCGCTCAGATGAGGCCAATGTACCCACCTACCTGTTGCCATTATCCTTCTCCTCAAAAACACTCCCCCTCTCCCCCAAATGATGTGTGGGACGAAATGGCATGGGCCAACGTGACTAGCTCCCCTTCTGGAGGATATTTGGATCTGTAAAATAATAGGTTTAGTGGTACTTCACCCATAGTTGGGGGGTATTGTTACAATTCATTGAACTAATCATTTCTTTTCCTCTTTGATGACTAATCCTTTCCATCATTTTCCATAACATTCCATCATTTGCTTTGTCATCGATTCCACCATGTTCCATCATATTCTTTTGTATTACTACATGTGATTGCATATGTTTGTCCTTTCAGGTATAAATACCCTTTTTTCGCACACTTTCTTTCTTTTCCTTAACCTTGATCTACTCAAGCCTCACTCTAGTATCTCTGTACTCCACTACCTTGAATAAAGGTTCTTGTCTTCTATGAAGCCTAATAGCATTGCTTTGAAATGCTTCTTGACTTTGCAAGCAACCGTTTTGTTGCGTCAAAAGTCTCTCTCAAACTCTACCAGGACTCTATGAGTATAATCCTTACCCAGAACCTCTAACCCTTTGAACTAGACCTTATCAAGTTTTACATTTGACTTTAGAATGTAACAAGTTGCATATTCTTCTTGTTTACATAAGCCAATATTCCCAACCTGCCAAGCCAGACTTTTGGATTACCAGAAAGAACTTCAGCAATGCCAAAAATGTCAAAAACTCCTTGACAAACTTTACAAGAAACAATATCAGTGAGAAAAGCTCACCATTCTCCAGCACCATCCCCTGAACTCAAACCCATGGATTGGTTCTTTAACACCAATATAAAAACTCCCCCCTTCTATCAACTAACAAAGAAGATTTTCTTCTTCTTACACTCTATCTGGAATAGACACTGAGATCATATCCACCCTCTTCATGGTAGTGGCTATCCCTGATCAAAAGTGTCCTTTCATACCCAGCAAAAAACTCCTGATCTCTTCTATGACTCCTTGTCAAAAGAAGAAGAAATGATGCCAGCTGCAAAAGAGTTGGTATACAAACTGGTTGCTCAACAAGTCAAAGAGTTGACCAAAACCCTTATGGCACAGATTACTATACAACTAAAAAAGGAACAAAAACTAGAAAGTTGGTACTACAATGTAGCTGACATAAAAATGGCAGACCTGATCTTTGAAGAAGATACCAAGGAACTTGGCAAAAACTATATTTTGAAGCCACCAGGATATGATGGGGACAAGAAAAAGTTCCACATCTGGTGGAGACAGGTGATTGTTTAGTTTTACAACAAACCAACAACCTTCCAGAAAATAAACATTATGTTATCTTTTATGACAGAAGGGGTGGCAACCCATTATGTAAACTACCTCCTGACCTCAGGAGAATTAGAAATAAAATTGTGGAAGGTGTTTAAAATGAACATTGCCACAAACTTTGTGCCTATATTCTTGAAAAGAACAGCACAGGACAAACTAAAATCAATGAGGCAAAAATATGATGAGATTCTCGAAGACTTTATCACAAGATTTCATCAAACAGTCTTTAAGGCTGAATATGATGAGGAAAACAACACAAAGAAGTTAGTTTACTACCTCCAATATGCTGTTAAAAACTAAATTATTGAAGGAGTGGAGCTGCACTAGCTGCTTATGCTCCAAAATTACAACCTGAAGGAATGGATACAGACCCTTCTCAGGTATGAGAGGGCCCTGGAGGAAATTGCTAAAAGGAAGTGGAGCATAGCTTTATAAATACAAGGCAGGTCTTCTTAGGTCCAATCAACCAATGCAGCCTTCACAAGGCAGAATATATGGACAGCCAATAAAAAACCTGAGGGCTGAGTAAGCCCAAATTACAAAGAAAAGAAGCCCATCACCAATTATATATAACTGGACATAGCATCAACTGTGGTACCTGTCACACAAACCACCTCACCTGCAATTATGGCAGTGCACTCAAATCAAGCTGGTATATTTGGGGGCAGCAGAGTATCAATGAACCTATCTTAAGTCCATGCTGAGAATAAATGCAGATAATGCAGAAAACCCTGGCCATATGCTGATCACATATGCACCAAAAGGATGGTGAGAACAATGGCATTCAGAAACTGTCAAATAGAATATTATGATGCCAAGGGACTTGCTGAGGCAATAAAATAAATAGAAAAAGAGGATTTTCCTATTGGAAGTTAGTGAAAGGGCTACTGAACTTCTGGGTCTCATATATTCCCATCAATAAACAAAATAAATATTTCATTCTCTCTATCAATGAGAAAGAAGCCCCAAAATTTCAATTTAAATACCTCAGTCTGAAAGGCCAAAAATCACAGAAAGGGTTAGAAAGCATGGCAGAAAAAGATCTATGTAGTGCCAAAGATGTAAAAATACCATCTCAAAAATGCATGTTGATCAAAATACAAATAGCAATCAAAGTTTCCACCAGAACTTATGGAAGAATCACCCCACAAAGCAGCCTTGCAGCAAAACACAACATCAATGTGGGTGTGGAAGTAATTGATTATGATTACAGAAGGGAGATGAAAGTCCTCCTAATTAACAACTCTGACATTGAATTCCCTATAAAGAAGGAAGATCGAATTACCCAATTTGTGGTTGAACACATTGTTGAAGAAGAGGTCAAAAAAACCTCAACCCTTGACAAAACTGAAAGGGGCAACAAAGGATTCGGGTTGACAGAAAAAATAGGTCCTATGATGGCAAAGGACATGCCCAAGCTTAGTACTGGATGAGAGCTTAATGTGGGTAACACTAATGGTGGTGCTTCCTCATGGAATAAGAGTACACCAGAGAATACATGGTATCTCACAGGAAAGGTGAAGGTGAATCCAAGTAAGAATCTAACAATTGAATCAGAAAATCAATGCTCCAAACATACAGAACCTGCTACGAACTGGACAAACCCAGGGATACTAGACAGGCTATATGGAACAAGTATATCATGCCTGAAAGTAGATCAGATAATGATCCTGAAACATAAGTCAGCTGAGGACTCAAAAAGGAAAACAGAGAGGAGCTGGACAAACACCATTGACTTATAGACAAGTCAATGGATTAAAAAAGTAATAAATGAAAAAGACAGTCAAAGAGCTAAAAAAAACATCCCTACTCTTTTGTACATGAATCATGACAGCTAGAGATCATCAAATAATTGATAAAACAACTACAACAACTAGACAACCTTGAAGCACAGTTCACACTAAGGGAATTACAACAAAAACCCCAATTTGTGCAATGAAAAAGGTCAAAAAACACACTAGAAGTACAAGTGAAAATTACCACCCCAAGTAGAAAATTTGTCACTACAAGGGCATTAGTAGACAGTGGGTGTATAGGATCCACCATCAACATCAAATTTGCCAAATCTATTAACTCTCTTTTCTATAATTTACCTATTTCTATTAAAGTCTACAACATCAATGGAACTCTGTACACTAATAGAGCCATTAAAAACTTTTCTATCTTTGAAATGAGTGTGGGAGAACATCCAGAGCAAATTGCTATGGAAAAAGCCAAACTATCCACCTACGATATCTTCCTGGGACACAATTGGATGAAGAAATATAATCCAACAATCAACTGGGAAAAGGGGATGATAGATTTAACTGCATGTGATGGCAATCACACTCCTGGACTAATTCCAGATGAAAAAGAAGAAGAAAATAAATGGATGTTTACAATGAACCCAGAATACATTGATAGCCTGGCAACTGAACTGGCAATTCTAACCAAAAAAAATGAAAAATCCATCAAAGAGACAGTTCCATTGCACTATTTCTCATACCACAATGTATTTGAAAAGGAAAACTTTGATGAGCTTCCACCTTGCAGACCCTAAAATCACACCATAGAACTCCTCCCAGGAAATCACAAGTTGAATTGCAAAACCTACAATCTAACAATGGTGGAACAAAAAAACTTGACAATTTCCTCAAAGAAAACTTGCAAACCAGAAGGATTCAACCTTCAAAATCACCATTCACCTCCATCTTCTTCTTTATCAAGAAAAAAGATGGAAAACTCCGACTGGTATAAGATTATTGGAAATTAAATGATATTATCATCAAAAACAGATATCCTCACCCTCTTATAAGTGAACTAATCAACAAGCTAAAAGAGGCCAAATACTACACAAAACTGGATATCAAATGGGGGTACAATAACATCTGTTTGAAGGAAGGCAATGAATAGAAAGCAGCTTTCAGAACAAATTAGAGACTCTTTGAACCCCTCATAATGTTCTTCAGCCTCACAAACTCACCTGCCACCTTCCAAACAATAATGAATTATCTATTCAAAGATCTCATCAATAAGGGAAAAGTTATTGTCTATATGGATGATATCATGATCTTTACCAAAACCCTTGACAAACACAGGGACATAGTCGGATAGGTCCTCCAAATCCTTTGGAATAATAAACTCTCCATCAAACACACCAAGTATGACTTTGAGATAATAGAAATGGAGTATTTAGACTTTATTGTCTCTCAAGGGGAGATCAAAATGGACCCCGCCAAAGTCAAAGGCATCACTGATTGGCCAATCTCAGAAACAAAAAAAACAACTTTGCAGTTTCCTGGGATTCCTCTGTTTGAATGACTGATTTTTGTCTGGAGACCAAAAGAATTTGA
This sequence comes from Heimioporus punctisporus, assembly GCA_038094715.1. Classification (NCBI taxonomy): domain Eukaryota; kingdom Fungi; phylum Basidiomycota; class Agaricomycetes; order Boletales; family Boletaceae; genus Heimioporus; species Heimioporus punctisporus. The sequence continues at coordinate 6,456 of JBBPUN010000566.1, read as the reverse complement.
GAGGAGCAGCATGAAATGTATTTGCTGAAACCTCTCAATATACTGCTTTTAATACTTACTCATGATGTGAGTTGAAATTTTAGATCTGTTCTTACAGAAGTATGTTTTTTTTTAGTAGACATGTATACTAAAATAATAATTATAGTGCTTTGACTGACTTTTTCCTAGTTGTAGATATACAGTGAGGTGCAAAACTATTGCAATGTCTAACCCCAAACCAGGGTGTGAAGCACTCTGCAATAACCTGTGGGAATTTTGCTTAGCTTTGGTGGGGACAAATATAGTACAACCTCTTTGTTACAACTTTATCTCCAGGGTCATGTGATTTTGTTCACACACTCCCAAGATACATCCATTTCAAAACAGCAATACTATTGCAATAGTTTGCACCTTTTGTTGAGTACACTGAAATCAAGTGCTATATTGTTATGTTTGGTCATATAAACAAAGATAAACATACAAGCACCATGTCTGAGTTTAAAATAGTTCACACACATTTTTATTCCCAACCATAACCATCATGAGATCCATCTCTCCTACTCAAAAACACACCATTCTCTCCATGCTTGATGCTGGTCAATCTGCCAACTCTATTACATCTGCCACTGGTCTTCATGTCTCTATCATATATAGAATACACTCTAAGGAGCATTCTGAGCTTCAGAAAGCTGCTGGAGGCCATCCACTCAAACTTTCCTCTATCAATGTCCACTATGCCATTCATCTCATCTCCTCTGGGAAGGCAGAGAATGCTGTTCAGGTGACCAAAGCACTTATCAATATAGTCAACCACCCTCTCTCTACCTCCACAGTGTGTAGACACTTGAAGAAGACTGGTATGAAAGCTGTGGTCAAGTCTGAATGGCCTTTTCTTTCTGTGAAGCATTACAAGGAATGCTTGGACTTTGCATATGCTCATAAGAACTGGACTCTGGAGGACTGGAAAAGGGTAGTATGGTCAGATGAAACCAAAATCAATCACCTAGGGTCAAATGGATGCAAGTGTGTGTGGAAAAAGGCAGGGGAAAGACTTAGTGATAAGCTAGTGAAAGGTACAGTCAATGTTACAGTTTTCTTTCTCTCTTCAACTATCCTTGTCATCTCTTTATTGAAACCAGTTTACCATCGTGTCCTTGGCATGTACATTTCAGCCTACGACTATTCACACCTTCTCGTTGTTATAGGCTTTCCTCATATCTCTATTATCCTCGTTTAACTTCCTTTCTCTTCGGATCTTCCCTGGACAGCCTCCTCCGCAGCATAGTTTGTCACCTATGCTTAGTGTTCCTTTTTCATCCCCTTCCATAGGATTCCACGCTTACGTGTTGCTTCCCATATATACCTGCTGCCATGTACCATAGTCCCTCATTCTTGATCTGCGCAATCTAGCGTTGTTCTTGAGTCCTCCCTAGTCTCCTAAGTCCCTAAGCACTCTCTCCGCTTTCTCTAAAGCGTATAGTCTCACTGACCATTCCTCCGAACGTATAGATATCTCCTCCAGGCTGAGTCGTACCTCTTCGTGAGTGTCCTGCCTCGGAGTAAGCCTCAGTCGATCCCTCAAGAGACGCTTCGCGTAACAAAAGATCAAGAATTTCCATCATCCCTCCTATCTAGGAGAAGGACCCACCCCAGACAACATATCTCGCCTTCGCCTCCCAGAGTCCTCTGACAAGGAAATACCCGCAGCACCCTCTAGCCCTCAAGCCCAAGAACCTCTCTTAGCCCCAACCCCCAGACGTCACAGAATCCTCGGCTCCCAGTATCACAGCAATCCCACTGCATCAACCCTAGCCCCAGCAACTCTAGCCCCCCCATCCATCGTCCCAGCCATCCTCCCCACCCCAGCAACCGCTCCCCCAGTCAAAATGACAGAGCTTAAAGCCGCCCTCCCCATAGATTTCTCTGGAGAACCCTCTGATGCGGTTCGATGGATCAAGGCCATGAAGGCCTACTTCTCCATCAACTCTTTGCTTTACAACAGTGACCAGACCAAGATCATGACCACCTTGAACAAGATGAGTAAGGGACAAGGAATATCCTTCTCAGAAATGTGGTATGATCGCCTTAACGACGGAACTATCACTAACTCGGAGAAAACCTTCAATAAATTCGTCACCAACTTCAAGTCCACCTTCTACCCTTTCGACACCGAGGTCACAGCATGCCATGAACTCGCCCACCTCACCCAGAAATCCACCAAACGCCCCGATGGAGAGAACGACGATGGTTTCCAAAAGTACATCACCAACTTTCAAAACCTCACTGCCAAAGCCAAGATCTCTGACCAAACCACCCTCATCGACCAATTCTCTTTGGGGTTAGACCAACAACTGACGACCATGATCCTCTCCATGTCCTCCCTCCCCACCACGTTAAACAACTGGATCGACAAAGCTAAGACGTTCCACGCCCAGAAAGCTCGCATCGCAGCTCTTCGCAAGGGACATAGGACCCCCTCCTCCTTCACCAGTCGCTCCTCAGCCCCAGACCCCAACGCTATGGAAGTCGACTCAGTACGCCTCTCCAAACTTACCCCCACGGAAAGAGCTAGATGCTTCAAGGAAGGCCTCTGCCTCAGATGTTGCAAAAAGGGGCACAACGCCCAACAATGTCGAACGTTCACATTCTCTACCTCTAGTCCTCGACCTACCACATCCACCAACCCCTTTAGAACCACCCAACAGATTCAATCGACCAATACTTCTATTGTTCCCCCTTTCCCAGCCAAGCCAATCTCTGCCCTCGATACCTATGTGAACAATCTTCGTACCCCTGGAAAGGATGAAGGAGAAATCCTTCAAACCCTCAAACTTTGCTTCAAAGACACCTCCAAGGAGGAACCCTCTTCGGGTTTTCAATAAGGAAAGAAGTAACGACGTCTCCTTCCCTCTCTCTAGATATCTCTGCTGTACTCATAGAATTAGCAAATGAATGAACCATGCATCTCCCAGTTCAATTGCAAGCAGGATCCCAAAGCGTCGACACTACTGCTCTCATCGATTGTGGAGCAACAAACAATTTTATTGATTCCTCTCTCGTTCCATCTCTCAGATCTGGAATTCGCAAACTCCCCCAACCACTCACCACTTACAATGTCGATGGAACCCAAAATCATCAAGGAACCATCAAATGGACTATTTCAGCCAATGTCCTCTTCTCCGATTCATCAAACAAAGAGACATTCTTTGTAACTTCTCTTGGATCCCCTCGTATCATCCTTGGAATGACCTGGCTAAAGAAACAAAACCCTTGCATCAATTGGACAGCCAACACCCTCTCTCTGCAGAACGCTGTGGTACCTCTTCATGAGAGTCCGCCCTGGGAAGAGGAAAAGGCTGATCTCTATCCCCAACACCTCGGGAAAATAACCCTCTCTACCCAACTGGCGCAACAGGAGAAACCCCCAGAACAAGATGTTCCCTCCTGGTGCAAAGAATTTGCTGATGTATTTTCCGAAAAGACGTTCGACATTCTACCCCCTCACCGCCCTTTTGATCATACCATTGACCTTAAACCCTCCTTTGTTCCAAAAATCGCCAAAGTATACCCCCTCAACCCGGCAGAACAAGAAGCGTGTCAACTATTTGTCGAAGAAAACCTTAAAACAGGTCACATCGTCCCTTCCAAATCCCCCTAAGCCTCTCCCTTCTTTTTCGTACCAAAAAAGGATGGCACCCTTCATCCATGTCAAGATTATCGATACCTCAACTCCCATACTATCAGAAACGCATACCCTCTTCCTCTCATCACTGAACTTATCGATGATATGAAGGATTCCACTCTCTTTACAAAACTAGACATTCGCTGGGGTTACAACAACATCAGATTACGCGAGGAAGACCAATGGAAAGCGGCTTTCATCACTCCTCTCGGACTTTTTGAACCTACAGTTATGTTCTTTGGTTTCAATAACGCCCCCCCCACTTTCCAAACTTTCATGAACCATGCCTTTGCTGATATGATCGCAGAACACTGGCTAAAGATCTACATGGACGACATCGGCATCCATACCAAAGACGACTTGGAATTACATCATAATCAAACAAAGCAGGTCCTCCTCCGAGCTCGCGAATTAGGCCTTTCCTTCAAAATATCCAAATGCTCTTTCGACGCCCCTCGAATGGAATACCTCAGCCTCATCATCAGACAAGGACATATTCAGATGAACCCAGTCAAACTCAAAGCCATTAACGACTGGAAACCCCCCACCTCTGTTAAAGGCATTCGATCCTTCTTAGGCTTCGCAAACTTCTACCGAAAATTCATCCCTAATTTCTCCCACCTCGTAGCACCACTCACCCTCCTCACTCGTAAAGACAAACCTTGGCTCTGGACCTCTCCAAGACCATGCTTTTATTGCCCTGAAAGCCTGCTTTTCTTTCTCCCCAGTCCTTTCCTTCCCAGACACATCTCGCCCCTTCTCTATCATGACAGACGCCTCCCTTCTTGCTGCAGGCGCCATCCTTCTCCAAGCGGACACCAATGGAGACCTCCATCCCTGCGTCTACTTCTCAAAGACCTTCAGTCCCGCTGAAAGAAACTATGATATCTATGATAGGGAGCTCTTGGCAGTCATCCTTGCCCTCCAGGAATGGCGTCAATACCTCCAGGGGACCTCTCATCCTGTCACCATCATTACTGATCACAAAAACCTCTCCTATCTCAAAGACCCTCGTAAACTCTCTCATCGCCAGGCTCGCTGGGCCCTCTTCCTCCAAGACTTCGATCTCCTCTGGCAGGTCACCCCCGGCATCCAAATGGCCCCTGCAGACGCCCTTTCTCACAAAGACACAGTCGACACTTCCCTTGACAACTCCTCCTCCTCCATCCTCCCAGATCCTCAGATTATCAACGCCTTGGACCTCGCTCTCATCGACCAAATCCGCTCTTCATCCTCTTCTGACCCCCTCATCCTCCGTGCCCTTGAATCCCTTCAGAATGACACCCCCCTCTTCCCTCACTCCTCCCTGAATGACTGGTCTTTCGACAATGGTCACCTTTTCTTTCGCAACCACATGTTCGTTCCCCCCTTCTCACACACCTCCCTCCTCCATGCCCTCCACTCCTCTCCCACTACAGGTCACATGGGGTTCTTCCACACCAAAGCTCTCCTCAAACGCGATTTCTGGTGGCCTGGCCTTAGCACCTTTGTTAAAAACTTCATTGCTGGCTGCGCTCTCTGCCAGCAATCTAAGATCAACACTCACCCCACCACGCCTCCCCTCACCCCCATTCCTTCCTCTACATCTCTCCCTTTCTGCCAACTCTCCATGGACCTCATCACTGACCTACCTCCTTCCTCTGGCTTCAATTCTCTTCTGGTCGTGGTCGACCATGGCCTTATGAAGGGGGTAATTCTCATTCCTTGCAACAAAACCATTGATGCAGCAGGAGTAGCCCTCCTCTTTTTTAACCACGTCTTTAAACAATTCGGACTACACGATTCCATCATCTCTGACAGAGGTCCACAGTTCGCCTCTGCATTTGCCCTGGAACTTGCACGATTACTTCAGTACAACGTTTGCCTCTCCACCGCTTATCACCCTCAGACTGATGGTCAAACCGAACGCGTCAACCAAGAAATCGAAACATATCTTCGCATCTTCTGTGGCAACCAACCCAACACCTGGTCCTCCTTCATCTCTTCTGCCGAATTCCACCACAATTCCTCCCCACACTCGTCCACCAAATCCTCTCCCTTCTCGCTTATGCTTGGATATGAACCTCGCGTCTACCCCCCTTTAGGAAAAACCTTCCTTCCTGCCCTCTCTAATCGATTATCCCACCTGGAAGAATCTAGAAAGGAAGCCCTCGCAGCTCATGACTCCACTAGACACCTCATGATGCGCCACACCACCCGAAAGTTCTCCCTCTGGAAAGTTGGAGATAAGGTCTGGCTAGAAGCGACCAATCTACGCATCCCCTTCCCTTCCAGGAAACTCGCACCCAAATGCCTTGGACCCTTTGAGATCACGCAGGTACTATCTCCACTTACATACCACCTCAAACTCCCTCCTTCCTGGAAGATACACGATGTCTTCCACGCCACTCTCTTATCAGCACATCACCTCACTGAAGCCCATGGTCCTTCCTTTCCCACTCCGCCTCCAGATATCATAGATGGCGAAGAAGAGTATGAAGTTGATGGTATCCTTGCCCACAAGGGCTCCCCTGGCCACTATCAGTACCTGACTGCATGGAAAGGTTACTCCGCATCAGAAAATACCTGGGAACCCGAAAGTAATCTCTGTCACGCTTCCTCCATTCTTAAACTTTATAAAAAGACTCATTCTCTTCGATAACTCATGACTTTAGCCCTTCTCACCGTTACCATCCTTCCTGCTACTATCACCCTCATCTTTTACTTAGTCCTTCGTCATGTCTTCCTCTGATCACTCTTCATCTTCTTCCTCATCCTTCTCTTCATTATGAACTCGCCCAGTCCAACCTCTCTTC
>JBBPUN010000565.1:0-11533 GCA_038094715.1 Heimioporus punctisporus | reverse complement strand
GCCCTTGGCTTTGGTGGCTTGTTCCAAGTCCCGCTAATAGCTCTTCAGGCGGCGATGCCCTTGAAGGACATGGCCACTGCTTCAAGTGGTCTCATGTTCTTGCGGTAACTTTCCAATTACCGTACCTGTTTTATTTTGCTGAATGATGGACGTTTTCAGTGGCGTCGGGGGAGCAATAGGAATCACTATAGGAGAAACTATCGTTGCCGGCGTGTTGCCATCGAAACTGGCGCAAATTTCTGGCTTTGCAAACCTCGGTCTTGGTACCTCGGTCGCTGATCTCAATAACAACATCGGCAAGGTTCACTTGATACCCGTGAGTGAGGTGGTTCCCTTTGACATGTATAAACCCCCATTACTGCTGACCAGGACATATCTGTCCGCGATGCTGTTCTGCATGCGTGGTCGCAAGCCATCAGTACGATATGGATCTTGTCTACACCAAGCCTTGGTGCAATGTTGATCCTCACTTTGTTTTTGCGCGAGTATTCGCTGGAACGAAAGATCGTACGAAGCGGCGATCTGAAGACCCAAACCGATGTGGAGCAAGGCACGGCGTCGTCTGGCGATGGACAAGTCCCGGAAACATCACTGAACGAAACGGATACGTCACCCGTCGAGGAGGAAGCGGAGGTGAAGGAAGAGGAGACGACGACTTAGGATATGTTAGCGCAACATGGACCACTAATAAATTGTACGTAATTATGATATGTATCAGAGGTATACCCTGGTCGGATGCAGACAGGAAACGTCTTGGACCGCGTCGTGGGATCTGATGAGGACAATCAAAAGGCTGTAACCAGGCCACATGAATTTTACAACACCATTTGGGTACATAACGGCCTGACCGGGACAGTTCCGCTGCGGAATTTGACGCACTAGTACATTTGCGTCGGGAGACCACCGTCTCAACGTGCGTCGTGTATCGGGCGTGAAAAAAAAAAGCGGACTCGCATCGGCGTGGTGCGTGATCCAAAAACGGGGTCGTCGTGAGGAGTATCTCAAGGCTGTGCGCCAACAACGACGCGCGCGCGCGCGCGCTGCGCCCCCGACGGGGGGGAGGGGGGAACATCAACCCATCGAATGGAACGGTTACCCCACGAGGTTCTAGACATGCTCGCGCGCGTGTTCTCAACGGGGCAACGTTGGTCAAAAATCTACCGAGACGTGCCGGACTCGAGCTCGTGCCACGTTTGCGATCGCTCGTCGGAAAAGTATGACGCGCGCGTCGTTGAAGGTAAATCGCCGTCGCTAAGCGTCGTCGGGAGGAAGGGCCGAGCAAAGACATGAAACCGCGCTGTTTCGATCGACGTTCGGGTAGTACTCGGCTAGATACGTGCGGTATCACCGCGACTGTACCGGCCACGTTACGGCTATACGATAGTAGATGCTCGCTCAAGGTCTACATACATGGTGGGAATACGGTAAAGTCTCTACGCACCTCGGTCGTTGCGCTGTCGGCGAACGAACTGAGGTGACGGTCAAAGTCATCGAGTTTATGTATACGAAAAGAGAGAACGAAAGAGGAAATGTATCATAGACGAGACGGGCTGGACTACAGTCCACAAGGATGTACCGTACGAGAGGGGAAAGGTGGTCACTGGCCTTGTAGGCGAGCAACGTCTTATCGTTCGCAGAGCCCCCCGACGACGTGGTTGCGCGCGCGTTTGCCGAATCCTACAGTGTCTGGGAATAAGAACGAGGGGACGTTCATTTCGACGCCCAAGTTCAATACGATAACGTGCGTGTTTCAAGCCAAGCGCGCAAACCCGACTTCCAAGTTTTTCATGTCAAACGTCGTATACACGTTTTGAAGGAAGACGCCCCCGATCAGCCAGAGATCTAGAAGAGAGCATGATTCGGGGGAACGTCAGCAAATCACGTCGACAACGAAGTGCCGAACCTCGACCGATATCTTTTGCCACGATGCCACCGACGCAGTCGGGTGAGCCGTCCGAAACGGTTCCTTGGTTGAGGGCCCTAGGCGGGATCGGGAACGTGGCACCTCCGAAGCCGAGGCTGATAGTTGGGATCCGCTTGCACGGGACTTGTGAAAAAACGACGGTGAGGGACGGACAGGTGCGAGAGAGAGGTTCGCGTTCTGGTGTGAAAGACAAACTCACACGTATAGTAACCGAGACCGTAAGTTGGTGCAGCCTTGCCACCCAAGAACGTGTACAACGCATGCACGCGCGAAGTCGGACCGAGGATGAGATCGGCACCGGTATCGATGATGGCAGGGAGGTCGTTTAGGACGACGAGGCCGTAAACCTGGATGACGTCCATCGTCACTTGCCAGTAACCCTGGAACGTACGGATCTTCAGTGCATGTCCCCGCGCACGCGCGCACTGGCTCACCGGAATGGTTACGGGGACGTACGTAAAGCTTCCGGTATAAAACGCAGTGTTGGAGCCACCGAGATAGAGCTCGGAAATCGAGGACGTGAGCTTGAACGAGAATGTGGGATTGAATGCTTGTCTTTGAGACACGAGCGTTTGGAAAACGGGGGGAGCTTCAAAACACGAAATGCTCTCGAAACCCATCCCCATCAAGCCATCCGGACAGAACTCTGGGAATTGAAGTGAGGAAGAGTACGTGTTCGCAGCTCCGACGGTCTGCGCTTGCACCTAGCTGCTTGTCAAAAAAACATTTTCTGCACTCACGGGGTCAAGACAAAGAATAGCGTACGGTAAGCCCGGCAACGGAGACGGTATCGGTGTATAAATCGCCCGTAACGACAGAACCGCCTGCGTACGCGAGCTCAAATTCCTCTTTCAGATCGTAAAAAGTCGAAGAAGAGTGTGGATCCCAGAGAGCATGGTCTTTGCAGTTTTGACAGGTGGCAGCTGGTACGACAAAGTCGCTATCGTCAAAAGCGGGACACTTTTAGAACGTGCTTTTCTGATATTCGAGTACATACCTAAAAGCGGTATCGAAAACGACTGCAAAACAAAACGATCAGTGCAACCAAAGAATCTATTCAACTGGAAAACGTACTGTAAAAGGACCGAGCGGGCGTACCAATAGCCACGGTGCCATACCAGAGGTCGCTGCAGTAGTTAGTCAACGGGACCGCGCTCGTGCGTTTCTCGATTCCCGTCAAGGCCGACGGGTGCGTCATCCCGATGTTCTTCTCGTAGTTGTCGAATCCGCGGAGAATCTTGCTGAAAAAACGACTCGCTCGAGTAAGAACCACGAACACGACGGGTGAAATTTCTACGTACGCCTCGGTCGATGCAACGTGCATATCCATCAAGGTGAAATTTGCGTTCTGGTCATGGTTCAGCCAAGAGCGGCGCCTGGTGATGGGAATGGCCACGCCGGACGCCCTCTGCCTGGCAGGAAAGGGTGTTGCTACGACCAAAGTAACCAGGGAAAGAATGAATTCTGGGAGCATTCTTATGATAGAAAGAGGTTATCTTGGATATGTTTACTTGCCCACCTTCGATTCAGGAGGGCATACAGTAAAATACTAACCTCGAATAGAGATCCCGACCGTTCTACGAGCCCTCGGTTCCTATCGGAATGACGTACGTCGTGTTTGAGTGTTCATGCGTATTGGTAAATTCTGGATGATGTTTTTTCATCCGCAGATACGCGCGTATGCAAGACGGTTATCTTGCTTTTGTTGCAGTCTCAGGGTACTTAATCACCGCAAAGACAGCAGAACCTAGAAATGATCGTCAACGGAAATTAATCAGCACGTTCTGAAATGGGGGGCAGATCTGACCTTCTTCCACAAGGAGTTTTGTTACCTGTAGAAAAGGCGGCCTTTATTTGGCCCACATTTGCAACACGTACCACCACCCTGGTTGCCATGTCACTTGGGCGTTTTCTCAATGGCGCAAAAGCGCTTTTCATAATACCACTCGTTCACGGGATTTCCCACATCTGAAACAAACAATCACGTCCATCTTGTGTAAGCGGCTACAGTAGCTTCTCGCCTGGTCTCGCCGGGAGTCAAAAATAGTACGCGAACGAACGAGCGAACGGATCGCCGTCTGTTGAATTGCGCGCGCTCATTTCCCGCGCACGCTCGTGTGATGCATCCTTCACGGACGGCCCCGAGCGGATCTATGCGAACGTAGTACTCGTTGGACGGTGATGCAAGTGGAAACACGTAGCAGATATATGTGTGGACCGAGCCGTCGTCATGGCCCGGGGGTTGGATGGAAGAAGAGAGTAACAGCCTTTGTCCATTCTGCGGCGATGATAGGAAACAGGAATATGGCTTTTGAGGATATCGACGTTCGAGGCGTTTCAGGAACAGAACATGTCAGAAATCGGAGATATCCAGGATTCTAAATTAGCAAGCATATCGTATTCGTCTATTTTCGTTTCTTCGTCAAGTTCCTCTCTCTCTCGTCTCTAATATCCAGAAAATGCGGGCGGGGTCGTGGACACGCGTTGGAGGTTGTCACTGGTAGTGTCCTCCATCACGTGATTGTTCATTGGGGAGGGTTTGGAGATAAGATCTTAAGATATGAAGCTGTAGAAGTGAAATAAAAATGTGATCGATGTCACATAGAGCACCAAGTACTTTACTGATTGTTTGAAAGGGCTCGGGCTTTTTATATACGAAATAAATGCGGCTCAGGAACGACCTATGTGCTAACAACGAACTGAAACTTCGAACTGAGACTTGGACGAATTTCCCTCCTTCCTTACACAAACGAGGTCGCACGAGTTTGAGAAGAAAATTCTCACAAGGCAGAATGTTCAAACGTTTTTTGCATCGAGCGCTGAGGATGATTCATTAGACATGGCATATGCGATTACTACAACGAAATAATAGTTTTAGCAAACGAAAAGCCAGGCCCAACTGACTTCCGATCGAGTCTATTTCTACAGAATTCCATGCGAGGTCGTAGCAAAGTGAGGGGGTATATCAAGCATTCCGACAACCTGAACAGATAGAAGGATCATCAAGCCGTGAAACAACGTAAGACGAACGTCTCAAACGCGACGTAGACCATCGGCGATCGTTTCCAGCGTAATTGTACCCGTCTCGTCAAATGCATCCCTCTGCAGTGTCCGACTGTCCCTTTGGACAACGTCCACGAACGCGATCGAGGGCGTATGTCTCCCCCTCATGCTTGGTACGTCCCGGATTGAAGCCCAAAGCCCAGAGTTGACCTTTTGGCAATGCACACGATGATCCTGATCGTACAGCTCCCGTACGCTGATGATGAATCGAGGCATAGTGCAACACAACAACGATGAAACGAGCATGATGATGATATTGATCACGATCGGGGGAATGCGAATGTGTGCGGTGGAAGCGACCGTGATGAGCACATTGTAGATCGTATTACTGAAACGTTGAGCTATCAGAATCGTCCGAGATGGTGTGACGTACATGAAGAAATAAAAGATTCCATCCCTCGTGAGGAGATTCATGTACCGGTTAAGTTGCCACTCCTTTGTTGCGTTGTACATGTCAACCGACTGCTTCACGGTTCTAGTGACGGCGAGAATGAGTAGTATAGTACTGAGAACAAATCGTGGAATTGCACAATACACCCCAAGGAGCGCTGGGGCGTTTGGACCGAACATGCCGCTGCAAAAAGAGAAATCAAGAATCTGAATGACGGATGCTAAATGAAAATGACAATCAGACACGAGCAGCACACAAAACCTCTCCATACAAACCGGTAAAGTATCTAGGCGAGCTGTTATAGATCGCCGGCAACACCACGGAGACGGCCACTTGCACCACATAGAAAAATAACAAGACGTAGAGGATCGACTTCGACCGACTCCACATTGTATAAACCCGGAGGATCATCACCACTGCAATCAAGTGAGGTTTGCTGGAAAAATAGATCAACCATATTTGACGAAACGCACGATCGGCACCGGATGTAAATATAGGAAACACCCAACAGGATATCAGGAGCAGCACACCGCCTGAAAAATCGTTCTAGCGCCGTGGAGGACTTTGAATGACAGTGCTTACACCTGCCGATTGTCAGCCATACAGCTTCACCAGGATGACGAGGATACATACATCTGGAACGAATTGTCAATTCATAATACGCAAGGCATGAAATGGAACACATACTTCCACAGGACCTGGTATGAACGTCGTGCCAACTACAGACGCAGTGTTAGTCAAACCTACGCGGACACCGATATAAGCATCAGACATACTAAGACCACTTAATCTTCGTACGGGTTCAACCCACATCAACCCGTCGAATTATAAATAAAAACCTACAGAGCCCAACAAAGACCGGAATAACGAACCTGTCGACGTGATCTGTTCGACTCCCAGGATATGTTGCCAAAGGAAACTTATATACGTACGACAACGAAAATAGTAGAAACCCAGGTCCACCGTGTACCCTAGGATGATCAAGGACAATGCTTCGTGCTTGATACCGTCCCTTTCTTACCCAAATATAATTGGCCTGTAGACGGTGTTAGCATGTAAAATGGTCGACATGAAATATGCCAAACCTCTCTCGTAAATGTAAGAACTAGAAAAATAGTTTTTCAGCAATTACCAAATTAAAACGGGCGAACACTCACCGTAATCGTATCCCACAATAATGTTCCCGACAACTAGGTAAACTGTAAGTGCGAGCGGTCTTCAGGATGGGCCACGAGCGAGCGTACGTGATATGTAGTTGTTCTGTACGATGGTCTCCACCGCAGACTGTAAGTGAGACTCGGACAGTGACATGATAGTAATGCAAAAGAAGCTGGAAGGAAGCCCGGGAACAAAGTTACTAGGCTTCAGGCGCACCTAGTAGCGGTTATATAGTACCAGGATAGATTCCCCAAAACAGGCAAGGCTCGGAGGAAACGAAACGGAGGCCGAGTGAGTAATGCCGTTCAACAACTTATCGGAGAATTCACCATTGGTTCGCTACGACATGGCACTTATTGATGTGTAGATCAACGTTGTGCTCATTATTCAGTCAATTCAATGATCATGCCACTCATTACCCGGACCAGGTCCAAAGTGGGTGGCAAAGTATTTGGTTAATTCTTTTGGATCGTAATCAGACGTATCTGCAAACGAAATCGCGTTCATTAGCAGTACCGTTCCATCAAGTAGTGGATGTCGGCTCTGGGAAATGCGGGAGGTTACAATGACACCACCTTTTCCTTCGCTACTCGCTTGGTGTATCCGGAGTCTTGGGGCGCCATCATTTCCAGTAAGTAAGTAACTTGCAAGCATTTTCGAGCAGTTACGTAGGCGCCCCTGGGTTGCAATTCAAGTTAGGTCTTTTCGGAATTACTTCAACCATAGCCGGGGATAATCGATAACCTCCGGGCCGAATTATTAGCGGGTCTCAGTCACTAGCCGAGTATAGTACGTACTAGTAGGTGTACTATCAGTGTACCGATTGTGCAAATTCACTTTGGAATGCAAAACTTTTAGAACAGAAAATTTAAATAGTACTATCTTAGTGGGTCCTACGAGTGTGACTAAGCCGGGTGCTGAATCGTTATTTGAGTTTCTGAACTGCCCGAGCACAGCTTAGTACCAAATTAGGGTTTCGGACTAGTAAAGTAAGTCCCAAAATTCAAGCACCGATTTAGCACCCGGCTTAGTCACACTCGTATTAGGACCTACTAGTACACTAGCTAGTACACATCCACCGATATCCGAGAACAAGTGATCAAAGCCTTTTGGTGTTCGCCCGTGCCTCTGCCAAATCGGGGTTTCGATGGCCCATATCGCGAAGCTGTCAGATCCCTCATGTGCGCCGTAGTTTTTGAAGGAACTCAGCCGGACATCTCGTACGCTGTTGGCACCACGTTCTCGAACAACCCCGGATTACCTCATCATGTGGGAGGCCGTGCGACGAATATACGGGAATCTAATTGGTACGAGGAATCTACATCCAACTTATGGAGAAGTAAAGAAGGGGCTAGTGGGATACAGACGCCGATGGGAACATTGTGGTGGAGGATTGGAAAGCGATCTCTGAATACGTGTTCCTGGTGCCGTCTCGTGGAGCTTGAAGATGCAGGAGTTTCTCTGTCAGCGACGGAAAGCGAATATGTTGCCGCAACCCATGTCACCAAGGAGGCTTTTTTACCGCGATCTCTGGCTGAGGCTATCAATCATCCGAAGTGTGTGCTCGCCAAGGAAGCTGATTAAAGTGCGGATGCTGAGCGCTGAGCTAGCACAAGCTAACTTCTAAGCCTACTTCGACTTCCTAGGCTGTCTCCTGCAATCCGCATCTACTTCTCCACTCTTCCACTCTGGTAAACTCTGGGCCACATTCTCTTCATGGCGTTGCTCTCGTCTTTTCCTTGCCATTTTCCCATTGTCTGCGAGTAGGGATGCCTCTTGTTCTTCCTTGTCCTCTCGGGTATCGCTACCTGACTGGATGTTGTCATCTCCATGTTCGTCCTTCACATTCCCTGGTGAACTCTGGGCCACGTTCCCTTCACGGCGTTGCTGCCCCCTTTTCCTTGCCATTTTCCCATTGTCCGCGGGTAAGGGTGCCTCTCGTTCTTCTCTGTCCTCTTGAGTATCACTACCAGGCTGGACGTTGTCATCCCCATCTTCATCCTTCACATTCCCTTCATGGCGTTGCTCCCCCCTTTTCCTTGCCGTTTTCCCATTGTCCATAGGTAGGAATGCCTCTTGTTCCTCCCTGTGCTCTTGAGTATCGCCACCTGACTGGATGTTGTCATCTCCATGTTCGTCCTCCACATTCCCTGGAGAACTCTGGGCCACATCCCCTTTATGGCGTTGCTCTCCCCTCTTCCTTGCCATTTTCCCATTGTCCGCGGGTAAGGATGCCTCTCGTTCTTCCTTGTCCTGGCTAATCCCTGAATCGGGGATTGGGCTACCATCCTCGCGAGTTCCGCTAGTATTACCAGAAGTCCCGTTGTCCCGGGGAGGCTTCTTGTTGAAAACCCTTGCCGGTGATTGGGTCAACACGTTCATCAGATTTGCGCGAGTCACCTACTTGTCAATAATCGCTTGCAAGGATCTGAACGGCATTTGGACTACATCCTGTAAAAATATGAGGTCACATGAGTCGACAAAAGGAGTGGCGAGGGGTCGACCTTGCAGGCATCAATCCACCCAGTTAACCCTGGTCGTTTCCAAGCGTCCTCCAGACCGATTTCCGGAACTGAAACGATTTTGTCATACGAAAAGCCGTTATTTACTGCCGCAACCATGTTTTCTAGCATAAGAAGCGTGCGGTCGGGCATGGCTAGGAGGTGGATAGTGTAGTAGCAATAAGTGTGAGGGAGGACCGTGAAGCTCAAAGGTGCATCGCACTTATAAGATATACACTCAAAGAGCTGTTGGCACAGGGGGGGTGAGCGTCTGGGCCGGCTCGCTCAGACTTGGCTATCGGGAAACTCCAGGTTGCGCTCCGACAGCAAGTTCGGCTCGCGTAATCCTGCGTAGCACAACGTGTACTTTGTTGAACCGAAAATCGAGCGTCCTGGCCCCGAGTTAATACTTATATGGCCGTTTCTTCGGATACCTCATGGGAACAACGCAACTTCGAAGTTCAACCTCTCGAAATAATACCTTTTTCGTCGTTCTGGTTTCCTGCCGTACTGGCAGGTATTTCGAATCCTGGGGCCGCTCGGTCGTGATATGGTTACTCACATCAATACATCGTTGAAACCTCATGTTCCTCGTTTGCTCAACAAGTAGCACATTGTACATGGAACGTTTCAGCTTCATGTCACTCATATACGACAGAAGACGTTACTGGTTTATTGATTCGAGTATATACCTACGAGTTGAAGAGGTAATTGGACGTGATAAGATACTTGCTTAGCGGCGCGCGTCACTGGCAGGGGCCCTGTTTAATGATTAAACCGTGAATGTCACTCCCAGTAACAACATGATATTGTGAAAACGAAGAGCTTGCGATGGGAAAAAGACGTGTCGAGTGGTATGCGGTAGATGCATGAAAACAAATTGCAACCTACAGTAGTCGCGTGGAACGGGTTTGGCCTGAGGCTGTTCCGATCTGGGGTGGCTCGTCATTCCCAAAAAACAGGCGACGAGCACCCGGCGAGGAGATGGGTTACTGCAACGAGGTGATTGCCGGGAGTGAGAGGGTGAGGTGGGTGAGTGACGAAAAATACCGACTCGGAGCGGTACGCAAGGTCGGAGACTGGAGAGAAAAACCCCGCGTCTCTTGCCATGCTTAAGCGCAGACCACACCCTGCGCCGCTACGTCCCACTCAGTAAAAGATGTGACATACCAAGCTTCAAGGTCAAGCTTGAATATTTGAATCGCGATAAGTAACATTTCTCATACCAAGACTCAAGTATACATTGGTCAGAGAAGGATAGAACCTGCGGATCAGTGATATCACTCGAGAGCTGACGAGAAATTATCAGTAGGTACTGAATAGACGTCTTTGCAACAAGACAAATCGGAGCTCAGGCGCTCACACTTCAAATCGTCACGAGGGGCGCACAGCAGCACAGGAATGTCCGTTGCACCAGCAGAGGGCGTCACGGGTGCCTGGCCAAGACGGGTTTTATCCATCTTTCGAAAGCCTCCAAGGGTACGTTGATTTCTTCTTGAGCACGGTCCCACACAAGACGACACTCGTTTTCGCGATCAATTCGAAAACAATGCTAGCATTATCTAATCAGAAACTTGAGTGCTTGTCGAATCAACGAGAAACTTACGGAATGACCGTGAAGATCACCATAATAGCGCATCGAGGACGAGATTCAAGTCGTCACGAAGGTCCAACCAGGTATGGTATGATCGATTACCATGCAAGTGTTGAGGACCCACATCCAGATGCTCGCCTTGGACAGTACGTTCAAACGCAGTCAAGCCCGTCCAGAACGTCAGTGGATCACATTAAAAAGAGGGCAAGTATATTTCTGGTTGGGTACCACTTCAGAAACGATCGCAGGCATGTCTAGAAGACAGGGCGGTCATATAAGCCCAACTCGCGCGTCAAACACGCGAGAGTACACCGTCCAAAAAGGCGGGCATACACGACGGGAAAAAAAAGGACCAAGCACTCAAACTTTTAGATCGTCCGCGCTTTCGTAATCTTCACGTCCTCTCTCGGCCTAACATCCATCAACTTGTAAAAAATGATCGTCTGGATCGAAAATCACAGACTCACCGATCCTGTGCGTCCACTGCAACGGCGCCCAACCGCTGTACGACGCGCATGCCCGAGCTCACGCGCCCAAAGATGGTGTGCTTGTTATCGAGGTAGGGCGTCGGTGAGAGCGTGATGAAGAATTGAGAGCCTGGTCACATTGAGAATGGCGTGAAGCGGGCTGCGCGAAACACGAACAGACCGTTGGAATTCGGGCCCGAGTTGGCCATGGCGAGGATACCAGCGCCAGTGAACCGGAGGTCGGGATGTATCTCGTCTTCGCTGTGGAAAAGGAGACGTTAGTGTTCGACGTTGGAGGCGGTATAGAAAAGACACACAAGCGTTGGCCGTATATGCTCGTTCCGCCGCGACCCGTCCCGGTGGGGTCGCCTCCTTGAATCATAAAGTCCGATTCGTCCAAATAATTCGTTCGAGTATCGGTTCAATGTCACTGGT
>JBBPUN010000562.1:0-11573 GCA_038094715.1 Heimioporus punctisporus | reverse complement strand
AGGCATTGACGCCCTCGTCGTCTGTGGTGGTGATGGCTCCCTCACTGGCGCTGACGTCTTCCGCGCCGAGTGGCCCACCCTTCTTGACACGCTCCATGGTCAGGGGAAAATCTCGCCCGAACAACTCGCCAAGCACGCACACCTCCGCATTGTCGGACTCGTCGGGTCTATTGATAACGATAT
Source organism: Heimioporus punctisporus (assembly GCA_038094715.1). Classification (NCBI taxonomy): domain Eukaryota; kingdom Fungi; phylum Basidiomycota; class Agaricomycetes; order Boletales; family Boletaceae; genus Heimioporus; species Heimioporus punctisporus. The sequence continues at coordinate 11,390 of JBBPUN010000562.1, read as the reverse complement.
GAGCATGACCGATTTGACGATCGGCGCGCCCACCGCATTACATAGGATATGCGAAGCAATTGATAATATCAATTCGACTGCAGCCTCTCACTCGAGGGCTTTTGTCCTCGAGGTCATGGGCAGACACTGCGGCTGGCTCGCCCTGCTTGCTGGCGTCAGGTCAGTAGATCCTGATCTGCTTAGGGGAAACGAGAAAGAGATTGATCGCATATTAATAGTGGTGGTGCAGATTTCATTTTCATACCCGAGTATCCTCCCGAGGTTAATCCCTGGGAGGACTTTATGTGCGAGACAATCCAACGTGCAAGTCTTTCTATTTTTATTTTTTATGTCTTCTCACATTCCCACAGCATCGCCAAATAGGAAAGCGTAAAACAATCGTTATCGTTGCCGAGGGCGCTCACGACGCCAATCTACAGCATATCCGTGCTGATTACATCAAAGATATCCTAACTGAACGTCTCGGGATCGACACGCGAGTGACCACACTTGGTCACACCCAACGCGGAGGTAAACCTTGTGCGCTCGACCGAACGTTGGTAAGCAAGTGTGATTTTATCTTCTTACTAATCTGACACGCACCATAGCCTACCTTGCAGGGTGTCGAAGCGGTCAACGCCTTGCTGGAAGCTACTCCCGATACACCTTCCTACATGATTGGGATTCGAGAAAACAAGATCACTCGGGTCCCCTTGATGGAAGCTGTTGCAACAGTACGACAGTGTTCCCTTCGCAATGACGCCGTTTAATTTCCCAGTTCGTAGACTCAGGCAGTCGCAGACGCGATCGCCGCAAAAAATTTCGATAAAGCAATGTCCCTGCGTGACCCAGAGTTCCATCAGATCATGGACAACTTCTTTACTATATCGAACTTGCACAAAGAGAAGGAGTTGCCTGATGACCAGGTTAGCTCTGATAATTCATCAGATCTTTCTTTCATCTCACCTCTGTCAGTGGATGCGAATTGCCATCATGCAGTAGGTACCCCTACCCGTCTTGGGGCATTGATAAACACAACATGACAGCATCGGTGCGCCCGCCGGAGGGATGAATGCGGCAACACGTGCTGCTGTCAGGTACTGTATCAAACAAGGTCACACCCCATTAGCTGTTCACAACGGATTCCGTGGCCTGCTCGACGACAACATTCACGAGCTCTCATGGCTTGGTGTGGATGGTTGGACCGCCCGCGGTGGCTCTGAGCTTGGGACAAACCGAACTCTTCCCGACGTCGATCTCGGCGCTGTCGCATCACGGTTCCAAGAGCACAATCTACAGGGACTCATGCTTATCGGCGGGTTCGAAGCCTTCAACTCGTTACTAATTCTCGACAATGCACGTAAGCTGTACCCGTCGCTCAATATCCCGATGGCGCATCTTCCGGCGACGATCTCGAACAATGTACCGATGACCGAATTTAGTTTAGGAAGTGACACGAGTTTGAACGCGCTCGTGGACGCATGTGATTCGATCAAGCAGAGTGCGTCAGCGAGTCGGAATCGAGCATTTGTAGTTGAAACGCAAGGCGGTAAATGTGGGTATATTGCCACTATGGGTGCGTTGGCGGTACGTACTCTCTTCTGTCTCTCCGGTTCGAAAGGCTGAGATGAAAAGACGGGGGCTTCGTTGGTGTATACCCCGGAGCAAGGGATGGATTTGGATACGTTGCGCGACGACGTCAAGTTCCTCAAGCTGCGGTACGGTCTAGATGCCAAGGGCAAGAGCGAAGGTCGTCTCGTCATCCGGTTCGTTCCATTGTTTCCCACGTGCTCTTGATGCCGATGGAATGCTAGCAATGAATGCGCGTCGACGGTTTACACAACCGAGGTGATCACGAAGATGCTAAAGGAGGAAGGCGGAACGCTGTTCGACTCCCGTTCCGCTTCGCTTGGCCATACACTGCAAGGCGGCGTGCCGTCGCCAATGGACCGCGCTCGTGCGGCCCGTCTGTCGCTCCGGTGCATGTCCTTTTTGGAGGAGCACCACGTGCGGTTGCAAGCGCAGCCTGGGCGGGTCAAAGCTGCGCCTGCAGAAAGTGCGGCGGTGATCACAATCCAGGGGAGCACGTTAAAGTGGGTTCCGGTGCAGGAGATGGTGAAGCATGCCGACATGAAGAACCGGAGGGGGAAAGAGGTGTGGTGGAGTGATGTCAAGAGCTTGATAGAGGCATTGACAGGGAGGACAGAGTTGTTGTAGAGCTGAGGTCACGTGAGATCTTTGTAGACGCGGTATCGGAGTTGTAAAACGGTGGCTGTTGAATTTCCCACGATCTCTTTGGATAGACGCGTTTCGAACGAACTTGAAAAGTCCAACTCGACCGAATCCAATGCCACTACCACAACGACCAGACCTGCCCGTGAAACACCAAAATCCGAATCTCAAGTCTCGTACGGGCGCGTCTGTTCTTTGTCCTCCTCATGCTCACCCAATCAGCAGTCGACTTGTCGAAATGGCCCCCTGTGAAATATCAGTCTCTCGATCGAGATGGCCATGAGGTCCTCGTACGTCCTTTTCCCATTGCCTCTTGGTTCCTCTGACGTTCACGCCAGGTTGGTCGTTTGAAAATCCCGACCGTGCGTCGCCCAAACTTGCCTCTTTTTCTCTTCCTGACCAACCCCATTTTCAGCCGTCCGGTCACGCTTTCATCCTCCGCCGCTACGACACCGGCGCCATCAGTCTGACGACGATGTTCCGCGCGGCCTTTCCAGAAGCGAGCGAGGTCGACGAACGCAAAGAGACCCAATGGGCCAAGGAAACCTTTGATCTGTCTGGCAACAACGGCTCCGCACGCGAGCCCCACATCGTCCGTCTCGCGGGCACCTGGATTGGGCCTTCTCTTGCGCTCGACGCTCGGTTCGCTGAGGCTTATCACCTACACGAGGTGATTCACCACATAGCCAAGGCCGCGCCCGATCCGAACGCGACCTACCGCCGGTCGACGGCCAAGGGCACTCCCAAGGCGGCTCCACCGACCTCGCCCGCGTTGACACCCACGAAGTCATTACTGACGCCTGCGCCATCGATGACAACACCTGCAACGAAACGACGAAGGGAGGCCTCGCCCGTACGGTCACCCGTACCCGCTGTGGCGCAGTCGAGTAGTAGCTTGACTGTTCCCCTCACCGTTCCTCTCACCGCCTCTCGTCGGTCTACCCGAGCAAAGAGCCCCGTACCTGCCGCTGTCAAGTCGCCGAAACCGGTCCGTCTTGCCCGTGCGGTTCGTGTGACCGAGGTGACGACACCGGCGGGATCGGATGAGACGGTGGTGGAAGAGGAGGCGGAGACGATCGAGCTGGCAAAGCCAAGCATGACACAAGATATCGCGGAACAAAAGGAGCTAATTGAGCGTTTGAAAGCCGAGCGTGATATTCAAAAGATGGAGACGGAGGAACCGAGCCCGGTGTCTGCAACGCTGAAAAGGGAGAGGGAGGAGGAAGACAAAGACAGGCTACGGTTCGATTTCAAGGAACCGGAGACGGTCGAACGGCAAATTGCGACGAACAAGCGTGTATCGCGGTTCCAATTAGAACCGAGAACCAAGTCGGTCGCTTGGGGCGTTGCTGCGTTTGCTCTTGGGATGGGCGCTGTGTACGTGCCCTGTTTGCTTTTCGAGCGTCGACGGATACTCATTTCTCACTGTAGATCATTCCTACCGAACTTGTTTTAACGATCGTTATGGATTGCTGTCTTTGCGTGTCGATTCCCCTCATTGAGTTAGCTTTCTGCCCTTTTTTATATATGGTGTGCTAGGGTTATATTGACCGCCATAGTTGTACATCGACCTTTCTTTTTTCATCAGCCACGGTACAGGCGACACCCCGATTTCTTATTTTTCGTACGTATGTCATGATATACGTCTACTGTCAAAGATGTCGACTTTTTTTTTACTTTTTTCTCCCGATAAATAATCTTTTTTGTATGTCTCTACGAGACAATCTCTGTGAATCGAGTATGCCTCCATACGCGTTCAAGCTCAAGGGCGACATGCGAGGATGCCACGTTCGTACAAGCCTGCGACGTAAATCGCGCCCGACCGTGCATCCCGCAACGCTGTCGACGACGATCCAAATACAGACCCATCGCTCTGGAAGAGCGTCTCGACCACGTGCGATGATACCACAGAGGTAAGCTTGGCCGCCGGCAACGGTGCTCGGGAATCGTACAGGTCAACACCAGCGGCACCCGAGGACCGAGAAGGGGTGACAGAGACGGCCCAACTAGGTGGATGCCTCGGCAACGTCTTGTTCGCGGCGAACGCGGCGAGGGCTGGAAAATGCGGATGTCCGGCGACGATGAGAGCGCCCGTGTCGTCGTACATGGCATTATCGGCAAAGAACGGGAGCGGGACGGTATCCGTCAAGGTGAGGGTGTGTCCTGGACCGACGGCATACGTCCGGACGTGCCCAAGCGTGGTCGAGACGACGGCGAGCTCGGATCGGGAAGGGGAGAGCGCGATGCCGTTCGGAAAGGGGATACCTACGGCGGAAAATGTGTGCGTAAGCATGCTGTTATCGGGGTGGAGCGCGACGTGCCCGACCCAGCCAAACGGGAGTGCGGCGAGCGTTTCGACGAGCGGGAGGACGTGCCCGATCGGGTTCGGGAGACGACGCGTGAGGAGATGGTCGTTCGTGACGAAAAAGCTCGTCGGGCTCGTCAAGGCGATCGCGTTCGACGCGACAAAGTGGCGGGAACGGAGCGTGTGGACGAACTGCGCTGACGTCGACCGGCCTGGGTCGACGATAAAGTGCTCGATGGTCGTCTCGTTCCGGGCGTGGTTGACGACGAACAGGTTCGACGGCGCGCCAGAGTGGGAGGGAGAGATATCCATGCCGAGCGGGTGAAAGTCGTGCGCGGCGGGGTAACCATCGAGCGTCACGCGCTGGACGACGTCCGTGCTTGGGTCATACAAAAACAGGTGGCCACGGGGGTTCGGGTCGCGGAGGGGACCCATGACGGTGTTCCACGCTTTCCGATTCGGGTCGCAACCGAGGAGGAGGAGCCTGTGCGCGAGTCCACCTTTTGCGTCGTAGTGGTCCCAGAAGGTGATGTCCTCACAAAAGTTGACGTCGTCTGACGTGGGATCTGTGATGAGGGAACAATGGGTGGAGTAGTTGCCGCCAACGTAGTACCCATCGGGTAGATCTGGGACGGTGAGGACGTGGAACCACGCGACACGACCGTTGCGGTAGACAATGGTGGCCTGTGTGGGGTGATGAGGACGGGGCCGAGGAAAAGAAAGAATGGGGTTGCGCACGAGAATTGCCAAAAGGGCGGCCGCTTTGAAAAGCATCGCGTCGATGCTTTGAGGAAGAAACTTCTTTCGCTGTCTTGCGTTTATATAGGCTAAGGTAGATCTGCTCGGCTACGTTTCCAAATCTGGACGACACTGTCGTTTCCTATTCGGTCAATGAAAGCGGATCCGCTCGGACTCTGCCCATAAAAGCCCGGGCTCACTGCAATGGCGTCCATCCTTGGCTTGTCCCTTTCCATCCGTGCAGATGTGCAACCTCGTCGTCCCCATCCGCACCTGCTCAAAGTGCCGCCAACGCGAGCCACTTTTCCATGACCTCAAGGAGAAAAGGCGATCGGATGAGGTCTGTGCGCCTCTTGCTCGCCATCAAACACAAACCTAACCGCCGCAGTCCCTCGTCTACATGGACACTGCCCAAGATTGCTATTCCCGCCGCTGCGTGTTCAGTAGCGAACATCCGAAACCATGCACCTACTGTTGGTGGACATGCAAACAGGAGTATGTCTCGTTCTGCATCCGCTTTGTGCTCGTCTCATTTCGTACATCCAGGCACGGAAAGACAAGAGAGATTCACGGCGGGTCACCTTCCTACGTCTGTCATCGGTGCGAACCCAGGGAGAGGCGCCATCCTGCATGGAAACGTCCCCCGCCGGCGCATCCAAGCGATCCCGGCCGATGCGCAATGCGCCTCGCCAACCGCAGGATGTCTGGCCTCGCTCAACTCTTGGCCCGGTGACGTTCTCTCGTCGTGATGTTCATCTTCGTTGACGATGCTCGATCTCTTGTTTTCACGCTGTACAGACCCGCTATCGATAATTTGTACTTTTATTGCTTTCCTCTTTTTTTCCATCTTCTTACTCTAGAATCGCACTTTTTCTCTCGATGGACAATGTTGTTCCAACATCTTCTCTGCTGTACGTTCATGACCAATCGATTTCTATTTGTCGTTTTCCAGGATGGAACGGAAGACCGGAACACTTAGATGATCTCCGCTGTTCGGTTATCGGGCGCCGCTTTGAATATCGACATGGCCATTCGAAAACTCTGATCCAGTGCTCCTTTCGGTAGGTGGACCGGTCACTCGGCTACCACAGACTACCCGGTCTGAAAAGAAGCCCTGCGTGACGTCGGAATAGAGACAGCTGGCAGCGTTCGGCGTCTTGTCTCGCTCGCGAAAGAACAGATGTCTTCGAGGCCTCAAACGACCTCCCGAAATGTCACCATGCCACTTGGCCAACGACTCGGATTTCGTCCGAGTTTACTTAAAGCTTTGGTGTTTCAGTTTGGCAAGTAGGAAACGTTTCCATAGAAACTGGTACACCTGTTGGCTGTGTTGGCGGGTCAGTTCGGGAAGAAAAATGATAAACGTTGGACCCGGTCCCAAATTCGCCATCATCGCGTCATCAAACACGGGTGGCCGAGACATCCGTAGAGTCCGCACAGCGGAGGTGCCATCTGACCATTTCGGTATGTGTAAGATACTACCGTGCTACGCGGGCCCGCGTGGCTGACACTGCAACGCTTTACCCCGTCTGTCAGCCACTGCTGCGGACAGAACATGGGGCTGAGAGAAGCGTCGATCGATGATTGGTTGCTATTCATTAAAGACCTGGTCCTCGCTTTTGACGTCCTCAATAATGATGATCATGCTTCTTTGGTTTCAACAAAAAAAACCTCGTCTCATTTTCCAGGTCCGGACCGAATAAAAAAAGAATCCTCCTCCGAGGACATTATCTAACAAGTCATCTACGTCGAATCCAACGTATGTAAAAAACATGACATCTTCCAATCCGGATTCACTATGTGGGCTGATCATTTCTCGAACGCAGCGAGGACAGGAGAGGAATTCAGGTAATCCGTCCTCGCAACGACAAAATCTAACGCATGCCAAACGGTAAAATCCGAGTCATTCATTCGCCAACAATAAAAAAGAACGGCCTACCGTCAAAAATGGCCGTCACGTTGTCTTGCATCAACTGCATGACCCGTCTAGAGGCTGTCTCATACCGTGGCCAAGTCGCTAGCCCACGTACGTCAGTCTACCATGCCATCAGGAGAGGGGCGTACATATACGTACAGCCTGGGTCCATATCGTGAACGAACGTGATCCAGTACTCCGTCATCTGATCCGCAAATTCAACGTCCACCCCGTTCGGGACTGGACCAAAGAGCATCGCCAGTTCGGACGCGTGGAAAACTTAAGATGTGTTGTCGTCAGTTTCAGGGGAGTAAACGGGCAACAACTTGCGAAAAAAGATCTTACCACCAAAGACAGGCCACGTCCCGGGAAGGAACTCGGTGAAATGATACGCCCACATTGGCTGCGACGCCGCAGCATGGTCAAACAGGAACCGTCTCGGCGCGAGAAACATGTTATCCGTGTAGAACGCAGCTGCCCGGTCAAATAACATGTCCCCCGCGTGCCAGCGTCCACCGTAAGTGCTGTCGTTGACCGGGTACACGCTCTCGATCCCGGCCATCACGCATGGCGTCAGCGTTGACTCGTCTACGACCAGCTTCCGTATCCACCCCTCGAACGCGGACGTCTGCTCTGACGGAGGCAATCCCAAGCCGTACAATGTCAAGCTCGACAGCGTTCCCTCATTCAGCTATAATGTGGACTGGTCATTTATACACCCCGCCGTCGCCGCAAACGAAAACGTACGTTGGTCCCACCCAAGTAAGGCACGCGAATGAACTTTCCACTCGAAATCCGCTCCGAGGGCCTTTCAGACGCGAAGCTACCAGCAGGGCCAATCGTAGGCTCCCATAATTGCTCGTTGAGGGTAGATTCGATCATTATATTGCTGACGTTCAAGAGTGTCTTTTGCAGCAGCACCCTGCTCTGTCAGCCTGGTCCCTCATCGATACAAGGAAAAGAATCGGTTACCTCGTAAGGAACCTGCTGCAAACATGCGACCGAATCAGGACCAGTCGGACACCCTGTCCCATTCAGCAAACGCGAGTATGGCATCCCTGGTTTATCGTACTGCCAAGCATACGGCGCATTTTTGCTAAGTAAAAAGGATGAGATGAAGAGAAGCAAAGCAAGTCGGAAAAAAAACCCACAATGGTCCAGTCGATGAATCAGCGATCACAGCACGAAACAAGGAAGCGTCCGTCTCGTACAACATGTGCGCTTCGGCACTACCACCGCCAGCAGACTCACGTACCAGCGTGAGCGAAAAGCAGCACCGAGAAAATAAAACAAAACTCGAATCACCTGTCCCCAAATCGTCACCTCGTTTTTAATTCTTCAGTTTGAATAAACAGCGGATCAGGAAGGGAGGAAGTGCTACCTTTGACGGATCGCCGCCAAAGCGGGCGATGTTTTCCTGTACGAATTCGAGTGCTGCCTTTTGATCCAAGAGACCAGCATTGAGGTCCTCTGGCGAAACATGCGCGCTCGCCAGCTGTAGAAAAAAGTATCAGCTTCCGTCTGCAAGCTACCATAAAATGTTTTCACAAAGCCGAACGAGTTCGCCCGATAATTCCTGTGCGGATAAGCAGGAGTGGAAACGGTTGTTGGGTCCTAGAACGTACAAAGAGACAAACACGAGCGGTTTCCCAATTTTCACACTCATGTTGATTATTCCTAGACTAGTTGTGGGATCAACATCGCTCAATGCAGAAATTGAAACTCACTGGTCGGATTATAGGACGGATTGGAAGCGGCACTGTTTGCGGAATATGTGAAAGAAATGTAAAACCTAGAGGTTGAGCACCGACTTGATAGTATACCCTCCTCCCTGGCTCGCAGTGTGATAAAAAGAAGTGTGAATGCGAGGACAAAACGAAGAACTCACGTAGAGCCAAACCATCACTGGAAGTCGTGCGCTTTCAGAGATTCCCGTCGGCCGCCACACCTAATGCGTCTCCACGTCCGATTTCTTGTGTACAAAGTACAGCTAGAAAACCTACGTTCAAGAACAGGCAGTTTTCGCTCATGTTCGCGCCCAGGATTGACGACGGTGGCTGTGGGCAGGCATCTCCAAACCGCGAAGCGTCTTGAATCCCTTTCCATGGCTCGACTATCCGCCGGGGTGCTTTAAATCGCAGGTTTCCAATGGGAGGTTGTGCAAAAGGTATCCCAAGCCAGGCGTCGGTTCCATTTCGGTTACCAACCCCACGGAACGTTCCACTCGTCAAATTGACATCCAGGGGCAACTTCAAGGGTACTTCGAGGGAGGCGACTCCAAAGGTCATGCATACTAGCACGAATAAAAGAAGAATTCGTTTTGTAAACATGGTTCACGACTTGGAGGCGGACCACTAAACACAGTAGAGGTCAGGCGCGACTTACGTATGTACCATTATTCCAAAGTACCAACCTGGCAGCCACCAGCAACCGTTTCGGACCAGAGGCCTTCATAAAGTGACAAGACACGCCGGATGAGTCAGCTAGTGGCAACTTGTCACGAACAAAATGCTGCTTGTACTACAGTACACTACCTCATAATGCATATTGTCTGGAGAACAGAAAGTACAGTTGTTGCGCCTCACTGCCGAATAAAGGCAGGCGTCGGCATATTAGTAATCTACATACAGTAAAAGGGGCAAGCCAAGGCAAAGGCCCATGCATAACAAAGAAATAAGTCAGACATGATAAGTTAGACAAGAGTCATGACATATGTGCTTATACATCTACCTGAGATAGGAGAATCCAATTTGATTGTAGCTACAATATATAGACAACATAATGAGAAATCAAAAAGAACTAAGGAAGAAATTCTTGCTTCCACCCCCATCTTTTGTGTGACCTCACAAGAGGTTATAAGCCCTGTCACTTAAGGGATTCTTGCTCTATCCATTGACACCCACCTTGCACTATGCTTTATTCATTGTATTAACAATTATTATCTTATCATGACCAGTCAGACTTTGAATGCTCTGCCAGCATAGCCAGCACCATCTTTATCACCTGACCCTTCCATGACCATGCCACTGTAGTTGCCCACACCTTCCCAATCCAGCAATACTTCACAGTCCATCGCTATTATGTCTGTAAAGCCAAATTTACTCAATGTTGAATAAAACACCCCCAATGTTATTGCCATTCTCAAGCTTAACAAATTGAAAGACAACTATAAGGCTCTCTAGATTATATGACCACTTTGCTGGGGATCCTACGCTCCAAAATGTAACCCTAGGGTTCCCAATTTGGCAATCCCCTATCAAAATTTTTATATCTGTTTATAGAAATCATAGTCAATATAGCAGAATATTAAACATTTCCCTAGTAATTAAGCATGTCTATGGGCGTCCAGGACTCCCACTCTGCATACACAGAATATAGTGACGTTATTTGTCATACCACATAGAGTGTGTGATATGGGCGTCCAGGACGGCCACTCTACACACACAAAAAATAGTTAGACTATTTATGATACACCATATAGGATATGTGATACGGGCGTCCAGGATGCCCACATTGCACACACGAAACAAAGTCACATTATTTGTCACAGGATATGGTGTGTATGATATGGGAGTTGTAACATATGACTGAAAATCTCACTTTCTTTCTGATGTTCCGACCGGAACTACTGTTCCGAGACCTTCCGGACCGGAACCACTGTTCCGACGCACTGTCCCAACCCATTCTGACCCACAATGGGCCACTTCAATAGAATAAACACTTAACATATCCCCCACTATGTATAGAATGCTATAAACAATACTACAGTCATTTCTAGCTATCCCCTCGCTTCCCAAAGTACCCCCACACCTTCCGATCGTCCTTCTGACCCTTCCAAGCCATTTTAAGAGGTCTAATCTAATTAAGTAAGGGTTACTATAGGGTATAAGTAGCATTTTATAAGTGAAAATGCGCAGATGTGCCATGGGTGCATCTGTGTAATAAGTAAACATGTACTTGATATATTGACTGTATGAGTGAAAACAGGCAAAAGAGATGAATGTGAGAGGAGTGTGATTATGAGTTGTCAACATGTAAGTTTGTATTATGCTAAAGAGGTGTCAACTGCCAATAGATTGACACAAATGCGCGAATGTGCTGAAGGTGCTATACAGTTGGTTCCACGTCTACGGTACTGGAAACGTCCCCGTCCCCGCTGCCGTCATGTCCCCCTTCCAACCCTTTCCCCCCCCCTCTCGACCCTTTTCCCCCCCTCGCGAC
>JBBPUN010000561.1:0-11578 GCA_038094715.1 Heimioporus punctisporus | reverse complement strand
TCAGACGCGGTTCCCCCAGGAATGTTAGTACCTGGAAGTGGATGGGTGATCGAATCATGGAGCAATAGCCCTGCCAGTTCCCATTGATCAACTTGCGTGCGTCCATAAGTTCATCATCGCCAATGTCGGGATCTCGCATGAGGTGAGCTACGTCTACATGCGCTGGCCGAGGCAAGCTCAGCTGTACCGGTTTCGATCTTCACGCAAGGATCCAGCGCTCTTCCTCTCGCATCCATTTCAGCCTCGCATCGCGTTCGGTAGCATTGTCCTCTATCTTCGGGCCATCCGTCTCCTCTTTGTCCTCGTCCTCCAGGATCAACAGCTTGAAGCTATTCTCCAGTTTCAGGAGATTCATAAACTTGGCCTTCAGGGCCTGTTTGGCAGAGTCGACTCGAACACATTCGCATGGTATTTCTCCACCGGTTACCATGCCCGTCGAGGGGTTAATACTTAGGTTATTGCAAGATGTACGGAGGGGGGTTGCGCCAATACCTTGGGGCGTTACAAGGCCGTCAGGTCCTAACCTACCATATAATGGAATCATGAGGGTGTTAGGCGTGAATACCACCTGGTGACAGGATGTAGCACCCGGTGTCACCATTTGGTCCACGGTGTATTCTCCTCACCAAGTAGAGGGGTTTGAGTAATCGTTATATTGCATAAATTTTGTGCTTCGGTCAGCACATTGTTCTCTAAAACAGTCTGTAAATCGAGAGACACGTAGAGAAATATAAACTTACACTGGGGAGCCATACGAGGTGTTGCGCCATAAACTAGCTACACTGCCTTCTGCAACCAACACATTTGGTTTCTCCCTCGTCTGACCAATTCTGACAATCCCATCCAGCTTGGCATCATCAACCTGAAGTCCAGGCCAACTTTCTCTGACGACCAATACTGTCAGCCTCCTTGAGTTTCTGAATCTGTGCATCACGCACCGCGATGAACTTGTGGTTGATTATCTTGTTCTCTGCGTTACATCGCTGACACCTTCTCCATTCAACCTCATCATTGACCATCTTCCATTTGCTCTCGAGATACCGAAGGGATTGACCACTGGTTATCTGTGCCTGTTCTTCAGAGGTTACTTACGTGTAAAGGGAGCACATGTTGGCTTTGGAGACTGCTGTGCGGACACGATCATATCCTCATTCCACGAGGGTGGCGCCACAGAAATCCCGGTGTGGCCGCTTGAATGACTTTGTAATGATGAGGTAAGCAGAACGAGCAGCCGAGGTCGGAGTGTTGAAATGAAGTGGAAAAATCTGTGAGATGTCAACAACGCTGCTACGTGCACGGCCCACTACTTCACCTTAGGATAATTTTTCACATAAACTGGCAAGCGATTAGGTTCGGGACTACCCTAGCAATAGACACATTGCAAACGGGAGTCTTGATATGAATAATAATTGACATAACTCACCAGGCAAACGTTGACACAATGAGGAGTCAAGACAAAAGTGGGTGTGAAAAAGATAAGTCAGCCTGACTAATTTGGAAACGGCCCGTGTGTCACTATTGACTCTGCGCTATCAACAGCATTACCGCTGCATGGTATAAAGGTGAGCTATGCTGTTCTGTTCCCTCAGCTGGCCTATACTCAATGGACCTCTCCAGTGATCAGCGCGTTGCACTAGCGCACGCGCGGGCGATACTGGAGGGCGTCGGCATCTCATCTGACCTTGAGTCAATCGTTTCATCATCTCGACCATCGTCTCGGCTCTCATCTCGTTCATCCACTCCTTTAACCTCACTCCTTTCTTATTCCCCTCCTTCACCAGCAGTCTCAGCTTCTAGATACCTTCCGCCCCCAGCTCGTCGTTTCACTGAGGACGAAACTAAACAGGGTCTTCACAAGATCAACCCGAGACTTTCGGTGGACCGAATTATTGAGCACCCGCTTGGCGCTATTGTTGAGTACCCCGAAACGGGTGAATCTCTTGATATTGGTGTTGCACACGTTTTTCCCATTGATCCCGACGCTTTCGAAAACCCGAAGTCAAGTTTCCAGTACTCGCTCGGTGATTCCCATGGCGGCCGAACTGAAATGACTTGCAGTCTATTAACTGACGATAAAGGGCAGCTTGTTAGATGTGTACGGACATATATTTCATGTAGGTTTATCTTCCAATCTGTGAATATCTCTACTAATATCACTGTAGGCCGTGGCCTTAAATTTTGCTCTGCTCATAGTGACACGTCAATATTAGGCTTAGAACACTCGTATACGAGCCTGCAACAGGTCCGCCCCCAGCTAGACTCATCTCCCTGCTTCGACACTGCGAAAGCTGAAGTGTTCATGAAGATGCTTGCACTTTTTTGTTCATTGAGCGAGCATGGTTGCTCGTTCAAGAACATCTTGGAGTTTGGCACAGCAACTATTGTGGATGATGAGATCGACGATGAGTCTGAACTGACAAGTGACAGTGATACCGGTATATTTCCACCAGGCGCTACTCTTTTACTCAAGCATAGTCGTAGAAGTCGACGACAGCAAGCAGATAGCAGTGAGAAGTGTAAGGGCACACTTGTCATACGACATGATCAATCGAACCGCCATTATATTTGGTACGTTACAATTTCTAAGATCAAATTAATGCTTATATATCTATAGTTGCCAATATTGAACGCAGACGTGCCGTGCACATTTAATCCTGCGCAATTTGCAAGAGTATGATATGGGATATTTGTGTGCATTGTTCAAGAATGACATGCATGCAATTTCAACATATGAAACTACTGCGAAGCAGGAAGGGTATGGTCCACTTGTACCGTGCACATTTACTGCACCAATATCAGCACAGAAACAATTGTGCTGTACGTACCAACATTTTTTCTAGTGCATTATTAATCTAGTTGCAGCACATTGGCATCGTTTTTCGGATGGCTCACTTGCTCAAGGGGATCTTATTTCTTGGGCCACAAAATGTAGAGCTAAATTTTTTATCTACGTCCCGAATGATCTTCGTCTATGCCCTCGTGTAGTTGTCGTTTGTCGAAGCCCACACTCCCATGCACCACCAGCGCCAGTTAAAACTCCGCCACCTTTACTCACCAAGCTTCACAGATTGCTGTGCAATATGGGCTGGTGTTTGGCCGACGCAACACCATGACGCATCATGCTAGACTCAGGATTTACTTATGGATTGCAGAAACTACTTGGCTGGGAATCCAATCAATCACCAAGTCTTTCTGACCTTCATCCGTCATTATCAAACCTCGATCATGTGCGACGTCTTATCAATAATGTTCGTCTTTTGAATTTTCCATATAGAACGGGATTTGAGGGTAAGTTTTCTTCATATTTTTTCTTTTCTTTCAAGCAAGCTCATTACCTTTCAGGTGTTGCTCACCTAGTTAGCAACTCATACGATGATCCCGACCGCTATATTCGACTAGCCAAGATCTATAATGTCAATGATGTCAAATTTCACATTATTGTTTGCATGTCTCCGGCAATGTCGCTCCAGCTTGTGCATGTGAAACGGCTTTTGATCGACATGTCATTCAAGCGTGTAAGCGGAAAATGGGAAGAATTCGAGATTGAAATGTGGGACAACAAACACATGCGTTGTAAGTTTTTCTTTCTTACTTGAAATGCAACTAATCCTTCCATATAATAATAGTGATTGTCGTTGCTCGAGCATTTACAACATCGGAATCGGCTGATGCACATTTCGCATTATTTTCAAACATTTTCAAGATTGCGACGTATGACACTGGTGTTGAAGTGTCATTCCACCATGTCTTGGGGCGTGGTATTCAGTCTATCGTGGCTGACGGTCACCGTGGCCAAGCACTTGGTAAGCATGTCTTTAAAATAAAATTATTATTCTAATGTACCACCATAGGTCTAGGACGCTTTTGCGTTGCACTTTGCAATGGAAACTCGATGGCATGTAGATATGAACCAAGTCGTCGTCTGTGTGATCTCAATCCATACGAACATCTTCGCCGAATCTATAGGTTATGCACATTTCATTTCCAGCGAAATGTACGGAAGATCCGAACGATGGTTTCTCCAAACGTGTACAATGCTATGCTTAGTATATCGTCGTTCGAAGCCCATCCAAACTTCAACTTCACACTTCAACTGATCAGAAATGGTGGGAAAAAGGCAAAAGGTACTATAACCCTTTCTCTAATGAAAGCTACTAATTATTGTAATAGATTGGCTAGCAGATAAAGAAAATGCGGGATTTGTAATCCCGGTGCTATACTTTCCCGAAAGTCTTATGCCGATTGAAGCTTGGAAGGCATCACCAACGACGACAAACGGTAATGAGCAAGCTCATCGAAATATCAATCGTGATGGCATTAGCCTCACATTACTTGGAGGTGTGATGCGCGGACGAAGCTATGATGAACGAGTCAGTAAAAGTATTATGACTCAGTCAACATACGGTATTTTGACCCGCGACAATGCATCAACGCATGTACGACGCACGTCGAGGTCTGTCTCTCGTATCGGTCAGTCAACTCTTCAATACAAAGGTAAAATAGGATACTTATCAATCCATTAGCACTTTCGCAACGGAGGCAGCATCAGCCACTACCTATCATCGATGAAAGCGACAACGAAGCCGCACAAAACATAGCTAAACAACAGACATTGTCAACGCCAATTGAGATGTCCGAACAAACAACGTACCGGATCTCGTCATACGGCATCTTAATGGACACATCAACTCCTGGTAAAGGAATTTATTTCTCAATACAAGCGTAGGGGTGACGGACTTACCGATTGACAGCACTTTCCTGGCAGAGTCGGCACCAGCTACCGATGGTCCATGAAAACGACGTCGACGCTGCACAAAGCACAACCAGACAACACACAGCTAAACAAACATCAATATTAATCGAGCCACCTGGACAGATACCCTACCAGATCTCGTCGTACAGCGCCCTAACAAATGCTTTAATACCAGGTAAACAGTTTTTAATACGAAGATTGGACAAGAGGCTTACCAACTTAGTAGTACCTCCCCAGCACAGACGATATCAGCTACCCACAGTCCATGAAAACGATGACAATGCTGCACAAAACAGAGCCGAAGAAACACCTAGGACACCGTCAGCGCCAATCGAGACCTCCAGAGAAATGACTTACCGGATATCATCCTATAGTACATTAACAGATGCTTTAATTCCTGGTAAAAGCATTAATTCCTTAATACGGAGTGGCAACAAACTCACCGATTGACAGCGATTTCTCGGTAATGTAACTTCAGCCAGTGCAACTCCCTTGCCCACGATCTGTCAAAGTACCGCTCTGATACCATCAGTAATCAAGATATCCGAACATAAGACCTACCAGATCATTGGTTACATAGCGCTATTAGATACCCTCAATAGCCTAATACTTTGGGTTAATATGACTACATTTTGATAACGCACCATCTGTGCTTGATAACGGAGCCAAGCAGAACAGAAGAAATGAGTAAAAAAAAAAAAAAGGAAGTATGGACATGGCACGATAGGGGAAAGCACGAAAGTGGTGGAAAAAGTGCGGGAAAGGTGTGGGGAATGCACCTGCTGATATATACGGCGGGCATCGCTTAGCAAGAACGTTATCTCAGTCGTTTTAGTAGTTAAGCGAGTAGTCCCTGGGGGCCCTCAGGGTCTTCCGTGGGAAGCGCTGCCTGGACTCTTTGGCCCTGACAAGAAGCACACGCCGTAAGTGTTCCCGAGGGTAACAGGGCACACAACACCGGAGTATAAATAAGATGAGGTAAGCGCGGTACCATTTACACTCCCAACTCCACCTACGCCATCCTGGCTCGCTTTATTTCCCTGCACTTTCCGAGAGTAGAAACTCCGCTTGGATGACAGGGCCTCGACAAGCCTAGGAACTTGGATGGGGTTTGTAAAGAACTTCAGAGGACGAATTATTCGATACCAATGTTAAAAGCTGGAACTCGCGGAGGACTTTCGGGCTCCTGAAGGGCGTAAGTAGCATGGAAAGAAATGAAGATAAAAAGAAGGCGAGACGTTGTAAGTGGGCAATGCGCTGCTATGAATAAACTCCCACTAGGAAAATTTAGTACAGAACGAGAAGGATGTTCAGTTGCAATTAATGCGAGCGAAAGAAAGCTATTGGGTAAGTGCTAAATTTGCATGCTCATCGAGCACATGGTAACACTCGAAAAGGACAAATGACCGGACAGACAAACGAATATGATAATCATTGATGGATGATGATCATACGTACATATCCTCTAGTAATCGGTGTCTTGTTGTCTTCCGGGATAAGTATAAGGTATATGTCCGACAACATGCGTTTACTGCCCGTTAACTCTTCGTTTCGCAAGTCTACTGTATCGACAGAGTATTTTCTCAGTGACCATGTCCTCTGAGCTCCAATCGGTTGTCTCTGTAATCCTATGGAACGATTATATGACCCGTATGACCTCTTTTCTCCTTCCTGTTACCAGCAATCGTGACTGCTCCATTAGTCGTCGTTCTTGTTGCTGTTGGATATGACTATGGTGAGTGACATGCTTTTTTCTATCAAATCCATTTTCATGACGTCGATATTGTCAGCTCTCACCTTTCCTATGGAAGTACGCTCCAATGTTCATGATTATTCGAATATTCGCCTCACAACCTTTGCAGATCAAGTACATTTGGGTCAGTGACCTTTCTCGAACCTATTATTTCCATCTGACATGCTAGCAGAGCCAGCGTTGGACACGGGTGTCTTCGCTGTTTGTCATTGTAATTATGCTTGTTCACTTGAGGTCGAGACGTAACTCATGTCGATCTACAGGTTCGTTACTTTGGACTTTGTACTGCTGTGTCCGTATTCATTGTATGCGTCTGCTGTCTGCGATCGCTCATAAATTGTCTAGAATTATGGGTCTGTGTAAGTTGAATTGCGAACTTTGGGAATATCCAGCTGATAGGACTGAACCAAGATGGGAGCTCGCTTCTGCCTGTCCCCGAGAAGACGTACGTGACCGCTCGTATGCTCATATCAAAAAATTTAATTGATATTTACAGCTGTGAGTGCAAACTCACTCGGCATGTTTGGTTTGGCTAACGACACTTTCTAGGCCAGATATTGTATACTTTTGTCAACTATGTCATCCTTTTTTTTCTGGCTTTTGCGGAATGTAACATTTACATTGTTCCAGGCTTGACGTTGACTGACATGGATTATTGGTGACATACAGTGGCAATGATCCTTCGGGTTTGGGCGATTTACAATCGTTCAAGGTGGATCCTCGTCGTTCTCATCCCACTCCTTATCGCCGAGGTCGCTTTATTTCTTGCAGAGAATTTCTTGTTGATCAATCGCATATCATTCGGCAAGTAATATTATCTGCGTTGATGCACAACTTGACTGTGTTTATCACTTTCCCAGGCACTGAACAAATATTGAACTTTTCTTTTTGCGTCTTTCAATTTACCCTTCCCTTGGAAGAATATTCGTCAGCCGTTCCGCTTGCCTTCGGTGGATTATTGTTTCTGCTCGTTGTGATTCGATTCGTCATGGAGGCGATTCAAACTTATAGATCTGCAAAGCGACTCCAACTTAGTCCACTTATGGGCCTCCTTACGAGGGAGGGCATGGTATATTTCTTCACGTAGGTCCTCGTTTCTCGTTGCAAGCCACTCGGGTAATGACAGGCATTCCCCTCAGTATGGTAGCATTTACGTTAATCAGCTTCATCTCTTTGACGGACGACTTTTCAATGAGCGGAGCATGGGCACTGCTGGTTGTAGCACAATACGTGCCGTTATTCACGCTCGTTCCAAGATTCATCTTGAACTTGCGGGCACTTTATGCGTGCGACATTCAAGTTCAGAACAGTCGGGGTGATATCGACACAGCGTTTGGTTTGTCCAGCCGTACGCATGCTGTGAGTATGATGCAATTCGCAGCGGGTGGAGATGAAGGTGGAGACGAAGGCGGGGATCAGGAAGAGATACAGATGGTCGAGAGGGAAACATGAGGCGATACTTGATGAATGTATTAACTGTTTACCCGAAGTCGAGTGTTTTCCTATTTCCTGTAGCTTTCTGTACAAATGATGATTAGACCATGCCTACCGTTCTCTAGCATCTTAGTGACACGCGGGAGTAGTACGCACGCTTCCCTCCCCCGCTCCTTGCAGGATGCAGCCTCGCTCCTCCCATCGTGAGCTTCGTCATACAACCTCTTTTGGCGGCTCGTACTAATGCGAGGTCCTCTCTTCTATCTTGGATGGATCCCAGACTGCGCATCATGTCCGACTACACGGCAGATGACGCGCTGCAGCTCCCCATCTCGTTCATGATAGCTTTCAGCTACTAGAGTGAGGAACACCATCCAGAACTTATAGGCGACCTGGAGGCAAGGGTACCCACGGCGAGCGCGATCGGAGGAGCGGCAGGACTAGTACCGGAAACAGATCCACCAGACCAACCCGTGGACAAACCGCAGGAAAAGAAAACAACACAATGGCCGACTTCGAGGAAGATGAACCACCTCCCAATGTCATCATGACGACACCTTCGCCTACGCCATGCAGAAGAAGATACGGGCGTTTGCATGTGCTGCGGTACTTTTGGAAGGAAGGTTGCGTAGAGGTTTCCTAGCACTCACGGTCCACAGACGAGGTACTAACTCTACGCCTAGAACACAAGGCCTCGCTGCGTCCTCCCGTTCAGCAAAATCATATGAGCCCGCGTCTCGTCCATCCACTACATCAACCAAATGGCCAGACAAGCACCTGAAAGCGCTTTTCCGATTCTTTTGGCGTCTCGAATTTCACCCGTATCAACTCAAGATGAAGGACTTCAACATCCTCATCGTCAACGAGCAATCAATGTGATACATGTGACATCGTCACCGAAGTGAGCGACGCAATACTGGGCGAGGTCAGTGCCATCCATTTACACTCAGTACTTGGGCTAGAGAACACATCACCTTGCAAACCTCAATGAATCTCATTCCGGTTATCATGTGGCCAATTAATACACCCCACCCGATCTCCATGGCACCATCGGATTGCCCACCCTCCACACCCTAACGGATGCGAGGTTGAGAGCCCCTTGGTCGTGCAGGCTTCCGGCAGCAAACGACGGACGAGCCCGACTAACTCGCCTCAAAATGTCACGAGAACGGCACAGGAGCGCACGTGCACGCTCCAGGTCCCCCCACGCCAGCGATTTCTTGGCTCTGACAGAACTGGAGCAGAAACGCACGGAGCTCCCCGTGTCGGAACACCACGAAAGAGCACAAGGCCAAAGTCGGCTTTCCCAAGTGCTTGGGACGCCACCCGCACTACGTCAACAAGTGCGATATCACCACTCTCTGGAATGGTACACTTTATGCCTGGTGAAGTTCGGAGGGGCGTTTCATTGGCTCCAACGGAGACATCCCACGCCACGAGCGACAAAAAGTGCAGGGATGCTCATGGCCACATTATACATAGCGCCTCCAAGCACGCCTGCTCGGGTTGCAGGACCTCGCCCGCGGCGCTCAGCAAATGCGCTCTCAGGGATACAGCCAAGCATACCTACACTCCTTGCGTTGGATGATTTTAATGCGGCCTTTATGTACCATCGGTGATAGCGTGGGTGCGGCCGAGTTGTGAACGCGGAAATCTCTTTGCTTCGAAAACGAATATGATTTCACCTCCATCTTCTCTCGCGCCCAGTACAGCTGCCAAGCGCATCAACCACGTGTAATTCGATCACCACATTGGCAAGTCCAGGATTTTATGCACAAAGGGAGATTTCCACTGCCGTTTCTCCGTCGTGTGTCCTCCGTCCGATCAGAAACGTGCTGAATCGCTACGCGGATATCTCCATCAACAACCTCTTCTTCCAAAACAAGCTATATTTGTGACAAGGACGCGATAGAGCACGCCCATCAAGAAGTTGATGTGAGACGATTCTTGCCGTACTTGAGCACGTAACCAAACACTTCGGACCGTTTGTGGAGGTGTGCGGTGTTACTAGCGATGTGTTGAAAGTCGAGCGCTAGTCATTATCTGGATGAATACGACCAACAGCTCAATACTTTTTCTCGAGGTGATAATGTTATCTAACTTGAACGGTCTGAACCTCGCGCGTGTTAAACATCAGCCAGTGGTGGGGAGAGTCTCTTGAGACAACGTTCAGATACAAGAACTTCATACGCACAAGCCCCGTGCTGCTTCCGAGCGACTGACCCAAATAGGATGGTCTTGTCATCTTTAACGGAGATGGTTTTCTTCGACACACCGAACTTAGTCAAGGCCGAAGGTGAGCAATACCTTGAACACTATGAGGCTGAAGTGCAAATAGCGCGCCGGTCGAAACGTCACGAGCCACGCGAACGCCAACGTTCGCACACACGGTTTCGGGGTGAAAGTGGGATTCTGGTGCGAATCATGCAATCCTAGCTCCACCCTTCTGTGCCTTGGCCCTTCCCTTAATTACACAGGTGGAAACGCCGCACGGATGACAGGTTCTCGACGAGCCTGGGATAGGGTGCCAGGTAAGAAGAATTTCATACAACATATTATCTGATACCAGTATTGGCGGACTTGCGGGAGACTTTCGAGGTTGCAGAGCGCGTGAGCAGAATGGAAGGCAACGAAGATGATGATGAAGCTTGAAGGTTTGAAGAAGGGTGAGTTGTACTAATCGGTGCTACGGCCTGAATAAACATCCAGGGTCGTTCCGAAACACGTCTAAAACTAATCGAAGGAACAAAATCCAGTGCAGAACGAGAGGAATGTCCAGTTAAAATCAATGAGAGAGCAGAAAGGCATGTAAATCATTGGGTAGGTGATAAATTTCCAGTCCATGCTCACCACTGACCAGGCACATGGACACGATAGCACTCGAAAAGGATAAATGACTAGGACAAACATGGTCGTACGACCCCGAGACTATGGTAATTATTGATGCCCCATCATACGTACATATCCCCTAATCGGCGGCTTATTACCCGCAGGCGTAAGCTCAGGATACATGTGCAACGACGTGTTTACTGTTCGTTGACTCTTCTTTCGCCTATCAACTGGATCTACAGACAGTATTTTCTCAAAGTCCATGTCCTCCGAGCTCCAATCGGCTGTTTCTGCGATTGTGTGGAACGATTATGTGACCCGTATGACCTCTGTTCCTTTTCCTGTTACCAACGATCGTGACTACGCCATTAGTTATCATTCTTGTTGCTGTCGGATATGATTATGGTGAGTAACACACTTTTTTTCTATGTCAAGCCGATTTTGAGGACGTCGATATTATCAGTCCTCACCATTCCTATGGAGGTATGCTCCGATGCTTGTGACCATTCGAATAATGGGCTCACAACCTTCGCAGATCAAGTACATTTGGGTCAGTGGTCTTTCTCGAACCCGTTGATTCATCTGAGTCGGCAGCAGAGCCAGCGCTGGACATGGGTATCTTCGCTGTTCATCATTGTAACTATGCTTGTTCACTCGAAGATGAGACGTAACTCATGTCGATCTACAGGTTCGTTACTTTGGACTTTGTACTGCCGCGTCCGTATTCGCTGTATACATCTGCTATCTGCGATCGCTCATCTATTATCTAGAGTTTTGAGTTTATGTAAGTTAAATAACGAATTTTTGGA
>JBBPUN010000560.1:0-11579 GCA_038094715.1 Heimioporus punctisporus | reverse complement strand
TGACATGGGAAAGGAAACATCTTCATGGGAAGATGTGTGTCAAAAGGAGCTATCTCTGGGAATGGAGGTAATAACTATGTGAAAGAAGGATGAAAAGATGTAAGAAAGAAAAGAGGGTCCATGGTAGTGAGTTGAATCATAACAAGCACCCCATCAACATTGATGCATACTTGGATGCCAGCTCCTCTGTCAGTCTGGGCACCTGCATATAAGAGTGCTGGTGCACATGGCTATTGCATCTGGGATGGAATGCCAACAGTAGGAAGATTGGCTGGGGTGAGGTGATTGCCTTCAAACTACTTGTATATGCCACTGTGCCCCTTGTTCCCCCTGGATCCTCCCTCCTCATCCACAATGACAACCAGGGAGTCATCAAGGCATGGCATTGTGGATGTAGTCACAATTCCCACATCAACTGCTCCTTCAAGCAACTCCTCCCCTTCCTCTTTTGCAAAAATCACCATGTTATTGCTCAATACATATCCAGTGAAGACAACCCTGCTGACTCCATCTCCTGAGGGATATACCCTGCCATTGCTTTACTTCTTCCTACCATCTGCATACCAAATGAAGTTGCCCCACTCCTCACTGGACCCCTCAGCCAAAGCAACCCTCCTATCACCAGGAAGCATTCTCATGCAGGCCTGAAAACCAATGTGGTCCACCCTCCTGAATGTCGCCCTGCAGTCCTCCCCAGCTTCCAACACAGCCTTTTCCCCCAGTGACCTAGCTCAACCCTCCAAGCCAAACACTCACACCCCTCCAGGCCCTTTGCACCCACACTGTCCAGCCAAGAATAGGCTCACAACTTGGCACCCCATCAACTCCCACACCTCAAAACAACTGCTGAGGCTGGAGGGCATGGCACACCTTCTCTCAATCATTCCACATGCTTGAGCCCCCTCAATGAGGAAAACATACAGCTCAGGGTGTTGCAATCCTTATAAATCCTACTTGCATATAATGCACTCTATTACATTTCTTTATCTCTCTTAACCTATTACTTTCCAAACATCATGATTCCTTTGATTTACTTTGCTTTCATTCTTACTTTCAATAGGGGTTTACATCAATAAGATCAGATCATATCCCACTAGATCTTTACCAAGATCTCAGTATACTCCTATCTTTATTTCTGTCAATCTATCTTTACTTACTTTTCTCATACTGGTCATCATCTCCCTTCACTCTCATGTCATCTTATTCTTAACTGTTTGTTCTCACTGTTGGCACTTTGTTCTGTGCTCTGTGATCACTCATATGATATTTGGCTATGCATTGATGCATGGACCATTGTTACTTGTTATGTACTTCTTTTATAGTATTTAAGATGTCAATACATCACCAGAGGACTTCAGTTTGTCCTCTTGGTCTTTCCTCTTCAACCAAGGGCAGATTCATCCTTCACTTCCCTTGTCTCTACTCAGATAGTGGCTTGTGATCCTTATTGGTTGCAGAGTCACTTCACAGGGCTGCTAGCCTACCATGCCCTCTGCGATTTCAAGGCAACTTCAGAAACAGATCAGGCCCCAGCCTCATCCAACATCATCTCCACTTTTATTGCACACCTTGCTGGCATATACGCAGCAACAACTGTCATCAACTATGTCAGTGCAGTACATACATAGCACATCATCCATAGGTTCACTTGGAACATCAACCATGATGAAGCAGATGCACTGTACAAGGAAGTGTGTTCACTAGCACCCCTCACTTCCAAACACCCCCTGCATAAACTGTACACCCTCAGCACCATTGTGGCCATCAAAGCACAATTAGACCTCTTCACCCTGCTCCATGCAGCAGTTTACACATGCCTCACAACCACTTTCTTTACCACAGCACAAACTGAGAAATTCACCATCCCAAACCTAAAGGCATTCAATCAGGTGCAGCACATCACACATGCAGGCATGTCTGTCCAACAAAACTGAGAAGGCTGCCAAGTCACATGCTTCCAGCTCCCATGGACCAAGAAAGCAGCATCAGGCAAAGAAGTTTATTGGGCCAAGCAAGACAGTCCACACAACCCAGATGAGGTAATGGGTGACCACTTCAGGATAAACAACCTGCCCAACACCGCTCCCCTATTCACATATTGCACCAAAAATGTCCATAGCCCCCTCACATGCACCAAGTTCCTAAAAATACTCCACACAGCACTAAACAAGGCTGGCCTATCCCCCCTCAATGGCCATGGCATTCACATAGGAGCCACCCTGGAATACCTCCTCTGCAATCTTTCTTTTGAAGTAGTCAAGATAAAAGGCCAATGGGCTGGAGACTCATTCCTACTCTACCTCCAAAAACATGCACAAATTCTAGCACCATACATACAAGCAAATCTGGAGTTGCACACCACCT
Source organism: Heimioporus punctisporus (assembly GCA_038094715.1). NCBI lineage: Eukaryota > Fungi > Basidiomycota > Agaricomycetes > Boletales > Boletaceae > Heimioporus > Heimioporus punctisporus. Next base: position 9,215 of record JBBPUN010000560.1, on the reverse strand, counting down.
TCATGCAGCACACCATTCCCCCAACCAGAAGGAGAGGTTGACACACAGCACACTGCCTCCTACCTACTGGGTAAGCACCTCTCACTGTGTGCATCATCACTGTGACATTAATCAAACAGGAATCACAGCTTTGCTTACACAGCAGGCACTCACTGGGCTGAGGTGCTTCATGCTTGCCTAACCTCTCACACTCACAGTAGCAGATCATTTGTACCTAGATACATGTGACTACATGTTCCCACATCTGTTAGACATACACCAGCAGAGCATAAGCCCAAAGAACCTCATTTTGATGTACTGACTGGCAAACTTGCCAAATTGAACCTTATCAAACCTGAGGCCTAAGAAGCAGTCAATGGTGTTGGGGGTGAAACAGAGACATACATAATATTGTCTGGCTTGGAGATGTGGAAGAGATGGACAAAGGGGGCAATGAAGAGGATAATGTTATGATTTTCTTCCTTTCTCCTACTATCTTCATCATTGAATGTATAGATATCTCCTCTAGGCTGAGTCATACCTCTCTGTGAGTGTCCTGCCTTGGAGTAAGCCTAGTCGACCCCTCAAGAGATGCTTTGCATAACAAAAGATCGAGAATCTCCTTCATCCCTCCTATTCAGGAGAAGGACCTACCCTAGATAACATATCTCACCTTCATATCCCAAAGTCCTCTGATGAGGAAATACCCACAGGACCCTCTAGCCCTCACCCCTTACCCCCAGCCCCCAGACACTGCAGAATCCTCAGCTCCCAGTACTACAGCAACCCCACAGCACCAACCCTAGCCCCACCCATCATCCCAGCTACCCTCCCCACCACAGTACTGCTCCCCCAGCCAAGATGACAGAACTCAAAGCAGCCCTCTTCCTGCAGATTTCTCAGGAGAACCCTCTGACACTGTTCGTTGGATTAAGGCCATGAAGGCCTACTTCACTATCAATGCCACCCTCTATGCCACAGACCAGACAAAAATCATGACCACTTTAAACAAAATGAGTAAAGGATGTGGAATCTCCTTCTCAGAAATGTGATATAACCACATCAATGACACAACCATTGCCACCTCAGAAAAAACCTTCAATAAGTTCATCGCAAATTTTGAATCCACCTTCTATCCCTTTGATACTGAAGCCACAGCACACCATGAGCTAGTTTGTCTTGCCCAGAGATCCACCAAACAACCTAATGGGGAAAATGACAATGGTTTCCAAAATTACATCACTGACTTCCAAAACCTCACTGCCAAGGCTAAAATCTTCAACCAGACCACCCTCATTGACCAATTCTCCTTGGGGTTAGACCAACAATTGACAACTATGATTCTCTCCATGTCCTCCCTCCCCACCATGCTAAATAACTGGATCGATAAAGCTAAAACTTTCCATGCTTAGAAAGCTCATATTGCTGCCCTTCACAAAGGACATAGGACCCCCTCCTCCTTCACCAGTCGCTCCTCAGCCCCAGATTCAAATGCCATGGAGGTAGATGCAGTTCGCCTCTTCAAGCTTACCCCTGCCAAATAAGCTCACTGTTTCAAGGAAGGCCTTTGCCATAGATGCCAAAAGAAAGGACATAATGCCCAACAATGTTGTTCATTCACCCCTACTACCACCAACCCTCAATCTACCACCTTCAACAACCTCTTTCAAAACACCCAGCACATCCAGACAACCTACACCTCTGTCGCTCCCCCTTCCCCAGCCAAACCAACCTCTGCTCTTAATGCCTATGTAAACAACCTTCACACTGCTGGAAAAGACAAAGGAGAAATCCCTCAAACTCTCAAACTCTGCTTTGATGATGCTCCAAAAAAAGAGCCCTCATCGGATTTTTAATCAGGGAAGAAGTGTCAACGTCTCCTTCTCTCTCCTTAGATATCTCTACTGTACTTGTAGGACTAGCAAATGAACAAACTATGCACCTCCCAGTCCAATTACAAGTAGGATCTCAAAACATGGAAACCACTGCCCTCATTGATTGGGGAGCCACCAACAACTTCATTGATTCATCCCTTATCCCATCCCTCAGACTTGGAATTCACAAACTCCCCCAACCACTCACTGCCTATAATGTTGATGGAACTCAAAACCATCAAGGAACCATCAAATGGACTATCTCTGCCAATGTCCTCTTTCCTGACTCATCAAACTAAAAAAGCAAAAGACTTCTCTGGGTGCAGAGTGGACACAAGGAAGAAGAAAATAATGAAGCTTCTCTCAGTGGGAATGACTCACTGGGATTTGGAGCTAATGAAGTGCAAATCAAGGGCTTCTTTGAAGCAGAGAAGGGATGAATGTTCCTTAACATTAAAGCGCATTCAGGACAGTCTTTTGTACCCTACAGGAGTCCTGTTGAAGCACAGAATGAATGTAAAACAGATGAGAGCAAAATAGGCCATTGGTAGACTATAAAATGTCCCAAGGATACAGTATAATGTCCTATAGAATAAAGAGCTCTTATCTGAACAACTGTTAAAGTGAAACAGCACAGTATAGAACAATTCTAGATCATTGTGAAACATAGAATGATCCAGACTCTGATCAGGTGATCAGGAAAGCGAATATGCTTAGTTTAAGTCATATTCTCAACACTCCTCCTTGCTGTTCAATTTGGGAATGGAGAAAGTGCAAGCATCTTATGTCCATCTAAGAACTTGGTTTTACCCAAATTCTTTGTGAAGATTTCTGCAAATTGCAAGTTTGTTTGAACATAGTAAAGTGTGATTTCACCATATTCAACAGCTTCATGAATGTAATGCTCTGGAATGCGAACATGTTTTGTTCTTCCTTCTTGAGCAGGATTAGAAGCAAGAAAGATGGCTCCTTGATTATCAACATTCAAGGGAATTGCACCTAATGGAAACTTTAATTCTCCAAAGAGATTTCATATCCATTGTAGTTGTTTAGCACATTCTGTCATACCAACATATTCTGTTTCAGTAGATGATAGACATATGTGTTTCTGTCTTCTGGAAAGCCATGAGACTATACCATTTGCAAGAAACACTGCATAACCAGTTGTAGAGTGAGATGTTTCAATATCTCCTGCCCAATCAGTATCAGAATAAGTGATTAAACCATTTGAATTGCCTGTCCCTTTATATGTAATGCAGAGTTTAGATGAATGTGATAGATAGCAAACAATGTGTATCGCCTTCTGCAGATGTTCTTCTGATAGATTAGCAGAGAACTGGGACATTTTAATCACTGAAAAAGCGATATCTGGTCTAGTTCCAAGCATAATGTATAGCAAGGATCTGATGACAGATTGATAGTGACTTCTAAGCGAAGTAGATGCTTCACTTTCACTTGGTTTGGGATTGTACCCTGTGGGAAAAGGAACTGAAGTTTTCTTCGAGTTCTCTTGACCAAATCTCTTGATAACCTTATCAGCATATTTGATTTGATCAAGGATAAGAGTATGTTTTTTGCAATCTCTTGTAATCCTCATGCCAAGGTATTCTTTGGCTTCTCCCAAATCTCTGGATTCCCAGGTTTTCATGAACAGCTTCTTAAAAGTGAGTAGTTGCATTCTATTGCTTCCAATAAAGAGCGCATCATCCACATAAATGACAATTATGAAAATGTTCTTTCCTTTAAATCTGATATAAACACCTGAATCAGAATAAAGGTGTTTAAATCCCATCTTAATGAGACTTTGATTAAGCTGCTTGTTCCATTGCAAAGCGGCTTGTTTAAGGCCATAGATAGCCTTGTTGAGTCAACAGACTTTAGATTCCTGGCCTTTGACTTCAAAACCTTCTGGTTGAACCATATATAGTTCTTCATCCAGATCTCCAAATAAGAATGCTGTTTTGACATCTAGTGCTTTGATTTCCCAATCATTTAGAGCAGCTAGAGATAGAATGAGTCCAACAGTCTCAAAATGAGTGACTGAAGAAAATGTTTCTTCATAGTCTATTCCAAACACCTGGGTAAAGCCTTTGGCCATGAATTGAGCTTTGACTTGATCTCCAGAGCGAATAGCAAACACCCATTGTTGAGAATGTAGACTTCATACTACATTTATCTAAGACTTTTTTAATCCTAGTCTAACAAAAGTGTCTGCTGAGTAATCAGTGACACGTGACTAGAGGAATCTAGAACATCACATGATATATTACATGTCCTGTCCAGAACATTCCATGTTCTGGAACAATTTATGTTCTATCATGTTCTATGATATTCTGAAAGTCTTACAAATGGTCTAGAAACATTACCAATGATGCTGAGTTATTTTCAACACTTCATGATTGATGGATGACAGATATTTCATATCTTTGATATTCTTATTTCACATATCCATCATCATGACTCATTCTGCTTATTCATTTACTGCGGAATTACTCATATATTTGAAATGCTTACTGATAGCTTATGAATAGCTTTATCATCATTTCAAATATCTTCTATCTACCAATAGTATCGCTTCTGCTTACTATACAGTAGATATTCAATCTCAGATTGAACCTTATGTACATAGGTATATAAGAGGCACACTCTTGTCCTCTTTTGGGACAAGTGGAATACATCCCTTTCTTCCCTTCCACCACCTGCCACTCCATCCCTGCCCTTGTAGTGTACTAATTAACTCTTGCTTAAATCACTTATACTCCAACACCCAGTGAGTGTTCCCACTGAGGATACATTGTTCATTCTTTATGTCTATCTTCCTGTGTCACCTCTGCACCGTCAGGTTTTGCACCCCAAAACCCATCTTCCTTTAATGGGTTGACATCCTTTTGGAACATCAACTAGATCCCATACTTTTCTGTCATGTAAAGATTTAATTTCATCTTTACAGGTATCATACCAATCCTTTTGTTGGTTTTTTGGTAATTTTTTTATATCCCTGTATTGTTTTGGTATAATACAATCTTCAGATTCAATTGCAGCAGAAAAATGGTGCTTAATCCATTTATTGGACATCATATCACCATAATCCATAATCTCTCCTTTGGAGGATGTCTCTGATGGAGGATCAAGAGCTGTATCCATTGGTTGCTCCTCCTGAAATGTATCTCAACCTCTATTGATGTCTTGCTCTATGTCAATGACAGGTCTTTTACCATGTGCATTGTCAGGTAAAATCTTAGGATGTGGATTTCTAGCAGAGCATCTGTATATCCCAGGACAATGCTGATGAGTGGATTGTTTATGATAGATGAAGTATTCTTGAGGATTTCTGATAGGAGGTACCCAACTGGATGGTCCAGCTCTCAGTTCAGAAATGATGCAAGACCTGCAAGACCGGCGAGTAAGTGATGCAATGCAGGGAGCTTCTACCCAAACCAATGACCTGTCTGATACCAGTTAGAATACCAGGGGGGAGAAGTCAGAGGGGTAATGTGTGTCTGATGCCCTATGCTCATCTAGGAAGAGTGTTCTTCAGAGGGGAGAAGAATGTCTTGGAGGGAAATACCAAAGGAGGACAAACTAACATCCTGGCCTCCTTGGGGGTTTATATACTATTCTACTGTTTGTACATGTTTGGTGTCTAATATCTAAATATGGTAGTCCATATGAGTCATTAGGAGCCATGCCGAGTCATAGATAAGAAGGCTATGATGAGGCTGTACTGTGCAGCAGCAGAAATGAAAGATAACAGCCTTGAGGCATGTAGGCAGTGCATAGCAGTGCCTAGGAGTCATGATGAGTTGTAACAAGTCATGAGGTGTTAATGCTGTTTGATGATAGCAAAAGGCTTGTGAGGGTGAATAGTATAAGAAGAACAGAAATGAAATGCATGAGGCATCTAGCCTTTGCATAGCCTTGCACAGGATGGAAATGAAGAGCAGAAGTAGAAGCTGTGCAAGGTGACCAATGTGTGATGTATGGTCTAGACCTATGTCATGTGATGTGTCATGTGACCAGTCACGTGACAGTACTTGAGTGAGTACAAGACAAGGTCTGAAACGAGCAAAAGTGAGTGAAATAAAATAGAGAAAAATAAGGGAAAAATAGTGTGGGGACCTAGGATTCATAACAAGAAACATCTGATAATTGTTCAGCAAGCTCATCTTCTGATTCTGATGAATCAAGAAGCATATATCGCTTATGCTAATATCTATCTTCAAGAGCACTTCAATGTCCAGTATCTGGTTCATTTCTGACCTTACTTGGATGCATTGGTGATGGTATGGAAGGCTTTTGATTTGAAGATGATCCAGGAGTAGATGGAGATTGATCTTTGGGATTAAAGAATGAATGATGTGAATCAGAAGTATCTAATGTGTGTCCAGCATCATCAGGTGGATCTGAAATATGGAGATCATTCTTTGGTATAGGAAACAAAACAATAACATCTCTATGAGAAGGTTCTGGATTCTCTTCATGAGTGGTTGTTTCTTCATCATTAGTTTGTTGGCTTTGTGTTGGAATTGGGGCAAGTCTATCACCTGGATTCTTGGAACAATAAGGCAGGGTATTCTCATCAAAAGTGGCATTAGTGGCAACAAATACTCTGTGCTTTTGTTTGGACTAAAAGCACCATGCTTTGCTGTTTGGTTCATAGCCAATGAATATCATCTCTTCTGACTTGGGAGACAGTTTGTCTGGCCTAGCCTCTGGAGAGATGAAAACATAGGCTCTGCATCCAAAAACTCAAAAGTAACTTGCATTAGGTTTGTCTCCATTTTGTTTAAAAACTTCAATGGGTGTTTTCCATTGTAATTGTCTCATGGGTTGTCTATTGTATAAATGTAAAGCAGTCTCCTCAGCATCTTGCCAGAATGCTTTGGGAAGGCAGGCATGATGGTGCATTGCTTCTGCCTTTTCCAGTATGGTTCTGTTAAAGTGTTCTGCATGATCATTTTGTTGTGGTGTGTGAGGAGTGCTTGAAATGCTTTTCCCATAAATTCACTCCCTCAATCAGAATGCAAAGAGGCCAAAGTGTGATCAGTAAAGGTCTCAGCCCAGGAAACCATGTTCTGAAAGTGACCAGCACAATCTGCTTTATTGCACAAAAATGCTAATAAGGCATACCCAGAGTAATCATCAATGAAAGTAAGAATGAACTTAGAATGAGATCTAGGTTCAACAGGCATAGGACCAATTAGGTCTGTATGCACAAGAGCAAGTGGGCGAGTAGCACAATTAACATAGTCTTTAAATGATCTGTCAGGCATCTTTCCAAAAGCACAACCTTTACAAGGTGAAGAATCACCAGGAAGTGAAGGGAAAGTGGATGGTAAACCAGTTAAATGCACAAAGGCATGTCGGAGAGCATTCTTGGACAGATGTCCAAAGCAATTATGTCACAGATGATAAGAAGAAGAATCTGCCAAAGAGGAAACAATCATTTCACCTGGAGTGATCAATTGTGACCAAAACCAGTGAAAATTGTTTGACTTGGATATGGCAGTGGCCTGTATCACAAGTTGTCCACTTTTGTTCCAGATTTTTGAGCCAGAAGCTGTAATATTACAGCAAAAGCCCTTATTTGTTAAAGAAGAGACTGAAAGAAGTCTATGGGTTGCTTCTGGAGCATACCATACATTTTCAAGGATGAGATGATTGGGAAGTCCATGTTGTTTAACAATGATGGTTCCAGGACCATGCATATGGACCTTGCTGCCATTTGCAACAGAAGCGGTGTGTTGTTGATCTCCTAGATGTGCAAAGTCATCTAGAAAGGGTGATAAATGATCAGTACAACCACTATCAATCATCCAGTGATTTTGGTAAAATGAAAGCACAGATTTATGCTGAGAGTGGATGGTATTCACACTTGAGTAAGCATCAAAGAAAGTAGCATTGCCAAACCAGCCTCCATCATCCCAGTCTACATCTGGGGGTACATGCACAGAACTGTCTAAGTCTCCATAACATGGGGTTTACACAGTAGAAGGACCTAGTCTTTTATCTAATTGATGAAGTGAGTTGCTTGTTCTATCAGAAACAAGCCCTCCCAAGGAAAAAGTCACTTTAGAGCACTTTCCTTTCTTTTTCCACCTCTTGGGAGTTTCTGCAGCAACTTCTGAGGCATTAGAAGGAACTGCGATGCTGAAAAGACTTGGTACCTTCTGGTTTGGGTGTAGATTCATTGTCATCAATGATGATGGTATCTTTGTCCTCAAAACCACCAGGAATGGTAGATGGACCAGCTTGATTGGCCATGTCCATGTTCATACCATTATCTGTGGTGTTGGATGAGGGTAATTCCCAAGAATTGAATGCTTCTGTGTTACCATCATAACCATCTAGTTTGTAATCTGCTGAATACTGATATCCAGCAAGATCTGCCTCAACTCTGCCTTGTGTAACATATAACTGAAAATCTCACTTTCCTTCTGATGTTCCGACCAGAACCACTGTTCTGATGATGTTCCAATCAGAAATACTATTCCAACACACTGTTCCGACCCATTCCGACTCACAATGGGCCACTCCAATAGAAGAAACACCTACTATGCCTCTCACCATGTATATAACACTATAAACACTACTATAGTCATTTCTAGCCATTCCCCTGCTTCCCAAAGTACCCTCACACTTTCTGATCACCCTTCCGACCCTTCCGAGCCCTTTCGGACTGGAACTACCTTTCCGAACTATTTACACATCTTCTCAAGCACCAAAGTCACCATAAAGACTATTTAACCACTCTAGAGTGAATATATATATGTATTACTATTCCAATATGTCCTAAAAATGACCCTTAGTCTTTCCTAACACCTTTCCGAGCATTCCAACTGGAACAACCCTCCCAGACACTTCCGGAACGCTCTGGAACCACCCTCCTACCCTATGCCCTATGATGAAACCCTATAACCTATGCTTCCATTCTATGTGACCCTCCATTTTTATACATGAATCCCACGCCCCTAGTGTGCCATTCTTTGTCATAGAACCTCTATACCTGACACTGGTTCATGACCTGCACATTAACACGATAGAACCCTCTTTATACCCTGGGTAGAACCCTTGGACAATCTGTAGATACATTGTATGATACACCCCACTACTTCAGGGGCTGTAGGACCCGATACACACAGGTGCAGTGCAGAGGGGCCGGGACCTAGCACAGAGGGTGATTCCGGTGGTTGGAAAGAGGGTTCCGGAGTTCCGGAGTTTTGAAAGGGTCTAGGATGATAACTAAGTAAAAAGGGGGTTGTAAGGTCAATAGGAAAGTATAGGAAATGTAAATGAATCAAACTCGACACGGGGCGGTCGCAAATACACCCGTCGAAGCTGGAACTGCAGCGATGGGGGAAA
>JBBPUN010000559.1:0-11604 GCA_038094715.1 Heimioporus punctisporus | reverse complement strand
AAGCCAAAGAGTTCCCTTCAAAGCTGTCGTGCTCAGGCTGGGATTTGGCAGAGAAGCGAAATCACCCGGTAACAGGTGAGTGGTAACTCGAGAGGTCCGGATTGTCGTTCATGTTGGCTAACCGATACGCAAGGTTTTTCGGGGACCAACGATGGACAATACTTGTTACCCCTTCACATCACCCAACGGGACCCCGATCATCAACGTGGCACTAACGCCAAGGTTTTATCGTACTTGCTACAGCCAGAGAATAACTACTACATGTGCATGGCGCACGAGAACGGAGAACGTCAGACTACACGCGAATTCCTCTCTATTCTGATTTCTCAAAAGCCAGAGATACGCGTTCTATTGGACGTCGGTGCTCAGATGCTCGAGCTTGAGAATCGAGAACTAGTTCAAACGTGGTTAAACATTAACTCTGCCGTTTCCGCTGCCGTCTACTTTAATGAACAGGATGAGTTGACTGTGCTCACACGAGACGGACGGACCCAACTCTTGTCATCATCCCCGTTCGAGCAACAGCTCGATCAATGTGTCGTCTATCTCGATGATGCTCATACTCGTGGTACCGACATCAAATTTCCCACCGGATTCCGGGCCGCGGTCACACTTGGCCCCAAGGTTACCAAAGACCGTTTGGCGCAAGGTATGCGCACTTTCCACTAATTCTATACCATGGTCTAAATTTCTGTCACTCTCAGGTTGTATGCGATTGCGCAAACTCGGCCATGGACAATCTATCATGTTTTTCGCACCCCTGGAGGTCGATCAGCACGTCCGTACTGTGGCTAGGAAACGCCCTGAGGACGACGTTCATGCTATGGATATCTTGCACTGGGCGATACATGAAACGTGCAACGACATTTTGCAGCGGGCTCCTCACTGGGCACAACAAGGGACGGATCACACATCTCGATATGCTACTTGGACTGGCTTTTGCGCCGACCAAATGACCAGGTATGACCTATTGGAAAGGTGGCTTCAGCCAGAGGCCAAGACCTTGGAAAACCTTTATGGACCCCGAGACCCAATGAGTTCGACCTTGAAGATCCCTTGGAATATTCGCCAACGTTGCGAAGAGCTAGGAATTCTCTCACTTCGTGATGTGAGCATGGACGAAGAACAGGAACGCGAGGTCATTCATGAAGTTGAGCGTGAACAACAAGTTGAACGCCCGCCGAGGTTACTACCTGCAACTCATTCACTCCATAACGACGTCTCTACCTTTATATGGACGGGTGTCATTCCTTCGAACTCTGCAGCATTCTGCCCGGTTGTCGAAACGCTCAACAGGACCAGTGAACCCTTTATCGAGGCACATGTCTGGAGTCCGCGTTTGCTAGCGACACAAGACTTTGAGAAGGCCGTCAGTACCACAGGAAGAGTGAACGATTATTTACGCCCAGTTCAATGGATTATTTCAGGTCATGGAGTACTGGTCATCTTGAGTCCTTACGAAGCCAGTTGCCTAATGCCGACTATCAAGGCGAGCAATAAGATTCACCTCCATTTGTATACCCCTCGCGTCACCCAATCCGCAAAGTCATGCGATGGCCTCATATTCTACAATATCCCTATGGTTCCCACGGGGTGGACTGTTTCATCGCTTTTCATGGATCAATTAAACCTTTTTTCCGGACAGCTGTACTTCGAAGACTATGAGGCGTACATCCGGATATGTCGTTTCCTTTGCGTGTACGCAAGGGACCTGGAAGGCGAAGAGAACATCGAGGTGGATTATAATGGGTTCATTGCGCCAAGAAATCGACCGACGCGCCTGCAGAGCGCGTCCGCATTCCAGAGTTCCCCGCTACCTTCGTTGAAGTCTTTAATTGGGTTTCGGAGGAAAGGCATGCACTTTGCGCTGACGCCGATGGGAAAGCTGCTCGACGGCAGGCTCCTGTCTCGAGATGATTTCGTTGATTGATCACGTCCTCCGCAATACAAAAAAGGTTCAGACGAGGGCTATTCGTGTAGGGAAAAGTGTATCTGGCTTTGACTGTTGTGTACGTGGAGTCTTGTGTATTAAGGTTTCTCAAAACATTTGGACAAATGATTATGTAACGCTTATATTCAACCTCCGAATCAACTCAGTCAGAGAGAGATACAGTCGGCTCCCTCATAACGCATAGGGGGTATACCCCATACTCCCTTATAACCCATAGGTTTTGCAGTTTCCCGAGTTGGTTTGCAGGTATTTAACACTGATAACCTATAACCCATAGTACATAGCTATTTTCCCTTGTCAAAACCCATAACTTCAATAGTTAATCTAGAAATATAGCCAAATTTGGAATAAATATTATATAATTTGGTTGTCTTGTTAAAACATGTGCCATTGATTACACAATCTTTCAATCCCCACCATCATAAAAAAGGTTTAACACGTCTTACGCAAGACCGGAGGACCAAAACTCGAGGCTGACCTAAAGGGAAATTAACCGATATCGGAGGCTGATGAGGAGAATACGGGCACTTGAGATGCAAAGTATGAGAGATAACAAGATCATAAACTATTTCTTGCATAAATAATAGCTTAGATGGCACATCATTAGAATACAGTGTTAGTTTTATTTTTCCCACGGGTAGTCGTCTCTCGAACACCCCATACTCCCTCATAACCCATAGGTATTGCCATTTCCCGACAGGTATGCGTTATGAGGGAGTCGACTGTAGCTTGTAAACGTTTCAAGGTTACTACATACGGTAATTTATGGCTTCGGAGGCCGAACCCAAATGTTACATAATCTTTTGCTCGAACATTTGTCGAAATGTTTTGATGAAATGTTTTGGTCGTAATTGCAACCCTTATTGGCGGTGTCTGGCGTACAAATGTCTACAGACAGTTTTAAGTACATATGTAACAGAATCGCATGTACAGATGGCCATGTGGGAGTGCCAAGCGTGTGGCTCCGAAAGATTCAAGAAACTGATGTCAGTCTCCGGCTCGGTAATCATCATTAGAGCAGGTCCCATTGTCTGCATAAATACAATCAAGATAGTGATCTTGAGCGCTTCGTATACATTGATTAAACCGCAGAATACACCATGTATTTTTTAAAAAGTCAAACCTCGCAACAGCTCGCTCAATTTAAACATTCCACTGTCAAGAGATCCACGACACCATCCTGCGCTACGCCTTGGCGGGATCAGGCTGGAAAACATGTTCAGGTCGAATAAATGGCGCACCATGATTGATGCCTTGCGATCCGGGCGTCAACAAACCGGTAATCTTTTGCCATGACGCCGTGTACTCGCGGCCGTCGTTTCGCGTACCGATGATCGCATTCGCGACCAAATCGTCCCTGAATGGAATCAGCGACACGCAAACGAAATGTCACAAGCGGCTCACCTGCCATCGTCGTAACCATCGTCTTCGATGGTGTGTTTATTCTTGACGGACTACCGGGCGTATGCGCCGGTCAGAACCATCACTTGCGCTGGAAAAAAAAACGCGACACCTTTTCCTTTGAAACCCTAATATGAGATTAGAGCAGTCAACAAAATACCAACGAAGGACGCACGCCAAAAACAAAGCACCGCTGTTCGCCTGTGGGCCATTCTGGCGCCACATCCTTGGTTGATAACATCATGCTCTGATTTAAACGTGGACGAGTTTGCGTACCGAAGGTGATTCCCGCCGAACACGCTCTCTAAACACGTTCCGATAAGGGAAATACCAAAATTATGGCGGTACTCGGCCAACTGTGCAACCATGCCGTTTCCATCGCCAAGGTTTGCAGATTGGGGGGCTCCCTTGTGCTGGTTCATGCATTCCGTTGACCTAACAGATATGATACAGTCTCGAACGTTCTCGCACAAGACAAAGTACTCACATGTCCAAGGAACGAACATAATTTAGGAATCCGTCGTCCGTCAGAACGTCTGGACAACTCTGGCCAGAGATGATTAGCTATTGACTTGTAAGTAAAAGGACTGACGAGGAAAGGAAAGGCCGAAAAGCACGTTCAGAGGCTCCCCCGAGTCTGAAAGCATGGATCCACCGTTCAGAGTAGGGTCGTAATAAGGAACGTTACCGCGTGCTTGCAATGGAGAGGCGCGCACGAGTCCGAGGAATAGAAAAAGGGCAGCTGCAAAGCTCACACCAGGTGAGAACATGTTGCCAAGGTACTACTGTCGGGAACGATGAAGAGACCACCAGGGCGGGGAAAATAATCATTGTTCGACGGGTTTATTTAAATGCGCACCAATGACGTGCCCGAATGAGACAAATGTGTCATCGTCGAGTTGCGTGATAGATATCGCATAGCGACGATCTATGTCAAAACGAAAACCGGAGAGGAAACGTTTACTAGTAACACTCGACTCGGCTATATATAGATGGCCAATCAAAGCAAGCACCGTACGTATAAGTACTAGTTCGTGGCCTGGATACAGGTGAATATTGTTCTCCCATTCATCACTGCATCATTCTCACCTCTGCCATGACTTGAAACACGAAAGCGTCTACATGTGTCATGTAACGTTCAAAAAGTGGGAATTGATCGGAAATGCCTAGTAGGGTGTCAGGAACTGTAACCACACAGGTAGGAGGTGACCATACGATCAAATGACATCGGAAAGTGGCCACGTCACCGAGCTCGCGCGAATAGACAAGGAAAGAATTCCCAAACGTCCATTACACCAAGGCTACACATTAATCAATCCCACGTTGTAACATGCTCGACTAATCGTGAGCAGCGCGCGCACGACCTTCCGCGGCGGCCTTGCCACCCGTCTCACGAAGCTCGCCCTTCTCGTGCATGTTGGCATTGAGAATCACCTTGCTGACCACCTGCTCCGGGAATCAGACATCGCCCACTGCGGTGCACGATCAAGACATACCTTTTCCATCTTGCCTATCATCTTGTCCGCAACGTTGGCGTGTCCCTCTGGGAGGTTTTGCTGACCGCCAATCGCCACGCCGCCTAACGAATGTCAGCGTTTCAGTGGATGGATTGTACAGAGCATGAGCTGACCTTCAGGAACTGGGGCGACGCCTAGGGGACGTTCAGAGTTGAACGCATTGCGCCCCTTTTTCTCCTCGCCCGTTTCGAATCGTATAGAGGAGATGGGTGCAGACATGGCTGGTCCGAGCTCGACGCGCGAGTCTGGTATTTAACCTGGTTCTCGATGATGACGTCAAAGAGTGAACTTCCCGAATTGGTAATCACCTTCTTTTGACGATGAGCACAAAGGAAAAACCGCTGCACGCGCTCATCGCCGGGACGACAGCAGGCGCCATCGAAGCGTACGTCGCTCGTCGTCAGAGTACACCCGCTCAACGTGTCTAGGAAAGTTTCGTGACGTATCCGACCGAATTCGTGAAAACACGCACCCAGTTCGGCGGGCAGGTCGGTCTCGCTCTCGCCAGCGATCCCTGTCGCTCACCCGCACCAGCGCGAGTCGCCGTTGACGATCATCCGCACGACCGTCCGCGAAAAGGGTATCACCGGTCTCTATTCGGGTTGTTCGGCTCTCGTCGTTGGGAACTCCATCAAGGCCGGCGTGCGGTTCGTGAGCTATGACCACTTCAAGAGCAAGTTGGCCGACGCCGAGGTGAACATGCCCTTTTTCTTCCTCTTTCCCGTCCCTCACGCCCCACAGGGTAAAGTGAGCGCACCAAGGAGTCTCGTCGGTCAGCGCATTCCACCACGTGCCCTCGTGCGTGTGTTTGACGTGTTTCAGCGGGCTTGGGTGCCGGAATGATGGAGGCCATCTTTGCTGTTACGCCGTCTGAAACGATCAAGTGCGTGTATGCGTTCGAGTTTTCCATCACTGTCGACGAGGCTACAGAACTAAACTCATCGATGATGCCAAGCGTCCGAATCCGCAGTACCGTGGACTCGTGCACGGGACCGTGTCCATCGTGCGTCAGGAAGGTATTCCAGGCATATACCGAGGGTTATTCCCCGTCGTACGTCTACTCTTTGTCTCCGGGGTCAGATGAACGACGCTGTCTAGATGATGCGCCAGGGTGCCAATTCGGCGGTTCGTTTTACGACGTACACTACCCTCAAACAGTTTGTGCAGTCTACCGCACGTCCAGGTCAACAGCTCCCGAGTGGTATCACATTTGCGATTGGTGCGATCGCCGGACTGGTCACGGTTTATACCACACAACCCCTCGAGTGCGTTGGTCTCTTTTTTCCTTGTTGTGCGTGGCTGACCTACGGATAGTGTCATCAAGACGCGTATGCAGTCCCTCGACGCGCGTCAAGAGTACAAAAACTCGTTCCATTGTGGTTATCGCATCCTGACCGAGGAGGGCTTGTTGCGCTTCTGGACTGGGACGACGCCAAGACTGGCCCGGTTGGTGGTAAGTAGTGAATGATCGTCAGTGCATGGATGATGACGATCGCAGATGAGCGGCGGAATCGTCTTTACGGTGTATGAAAACGTCGTCAGAGCACTCGGAGAGGGAAAGATGATGTAATTGCATGGAATCAACGACCGTTTTCGATCAATATCTTGGTCAATGTTGTCAATTCCGCCAACTGACGCTGCTGTAGCTCCGCAACATCCTCACCAGAGGATTCTGCTCTCTCGACTGCATCGACAAACGATTCTGCCGCCTTTCTCACCTGGAGGAGTGACGGGTCCGTTGCCTCTGGCAGGTATATTTCGGCCAGGTGGGGATGCGAGAGACGCGCGATCCACCATCTGCTCGATCAGCCCGTGATGTCGTCGGAAACGCACACGCTCACTTGGAGTTCCAATAGTCTGGCTCGCGCCTGTGCGCGATGCAGTGAAGATGGTCCGAGTATGGATCACCTTCTTGTGTTTGAGCGAGGCTGTGACATGCATCAAAGTCGTCGTTGAGGAGGTGAAGGGCTGTGGTCGTGGGTGAATGCAGCGACGTGGGCAGAGGGTCGCGGCCAGTTACCTGCGCGGACGTTGACGCTCGCGTTGAGGTGGTCGATTTGAGGGGTGAGATCGCTGCGCCAGACCTTGCGTGCGGTGAGTGGTGGAGCGGGTCTGGAGAGCAAAGTGGTGACGAGCGGCGAAGAGAACATGGTGAGAAGTCTCCTATCGGCGGAGTGTCAATCACACGCCATGAAGAACGTCTTGCTGCTGAGAGCGCCAGAGGAGAACGGGCCGGATCGGTACGAGGTTGCGCTCAGACAGCAGGGGTACGCGCCAGTGTCTGTGCCGGTGCTGGAGACGGTGCTCGTCCACGTCGATCTGCTCCGCGACAGGATCGCGCGAGGGCCAGACGGCCTCTCGGGGGTCATCCTAACGAGCAAGCGTGCCGTCGAAGCGTGGTGCAGGGTTGCTGATGCGATGCCGGGTGCGTGGTGCGGTGGTCAGACAGCACGGGCTCATCCTACGTCTAGCGGCCTGGCGTGCGGTGCCGTTTTATGTCGTTGGCAGAGCCACTGCGGCCGGGCTACCGTCTGTCGACGTACGTGGGACTGAGGCGGGCACGGCGGAGCGTCTGGCGGGAATCATCCTGGCCGAGGGCAAGACGGGGAGGATGCTGTATCTGACCGGGGACAAGAACAGAGAGACGCTCCCGGAGATGCTTGCGGCGGGGGGCATCGCGCTGGAGACGCTGCAGGTGTACCGCACGACGGGGTCGTCGACGCTGCGTGCCGACATCGAGGCGGCGATGAGGGGAGTCAAAGCAGGCGCTTGTCGGTCTGACGACGGGTGGTGGGTCGTGTTTTTCGCGCCGTCGGCAGCGGGGATCGCGCTGGCGGCACTGAACGGCGTCGAGATGAACGTCGCGGCGATTGGACCGACGACGGCGGCGTTTCTGAGCGAGGCCGGCGTTGCGCTGGACGTCGTCGCGCCAAGACCGACGGCGGAGTCGTTGAGTCTCGCGATGGCTACGTTCGACGTTACATAAAATAAAATAATATTTTCTCTTCTTCCCCTCTTTTGTTTTCTTTTTTTTTTTCTTTCTCCCCGATGGGCACTGAATACAGTGCCGTCGCGTCCACGTCCAACTCGAACTTGACCGTTCCGCCGAGTCCCCGCGTCGGTCGCTCCAGGTCCTCCTCTATCACAACAGCGAGCGACCATGCGGAGCGGGGCTCCCCAGGCTCGCCCATGTCGTGCAGATCGCCCAGTCCGTCTCCGTACATGGTGTGTAGCTGCCCTTGTCGCCGTGTCCGCGCTGATGCGTCCCGCAGAACTCGTTTTCGGACCAGGTAGATCTC
This sequence comes from Heimioporus punctisporus, assembly GCA_038094715.1. NCBI lineage: Eukaryota > Fungi > Basidiomycota > Agaricomycetes > Boletales > Boletaceae > Heimioporus > Heimioporus punctisporus. Next base: position 3,436 of record JBBPUN010000559.1, on the reverse strand, counting down.
CGCGCGCTGTCTCGTCGACTTGGCCTGACCGATCGCAGTACTCGCTCAAGCCAAATCCCGCCGACTGGGGCGCGACTGCACTGACGATGGGAACGGCCGAACCAGACGACTACCTGCACAATCCGGACCCAAAGCGGGATCTGACCAGCGATCAGGGGGGCACCATCTGCACCCCGCGTGGTATCGCGAACCTCGGCTGTCTCTTTATCCTCGCTGCCGGTTGCATCGTGCTCTTGTGAGTCGCCCAACTTGAACGTCGCCACCCGCATTTTGACGCGTCTTCGAAAGCGTCGGTACAGTGATCACGTGATCGTGTTTTTGATCAATCTAGCTTGATATTTGACAGTGTTTCCGGTCGTGAGCCATCTCTTGTCGCACAAGCAGACGACCCAGGGTGGGTTCAATCTCGGTGGTATCAATGCGTCCGGTCAACTCCCCGACATGCCTGGCAACCGCGGTCTTATCGACATCCACACTCCCCAAGAAGCCTATACAAAGCAGTCGTACATGACGGGCGACACCTGGGAACTCGTCTTTTCAGACGAGTTCAACATCGACGGGCGTTCGTTTTACCCAGGCGACGATCCATACTGGGAAGCGCCAAACATACACTATTGGGGCACGGTATGTCGCGACCGAGGTGCGTTCGTGTGCGCTCACATCTGTGTGATAGAATGACTTGGAGTGGTACGACCCCGACGCTGTGACGACAAGGAACGGCTCATTGGCCATTACGCTGAGCAAGCAAGATCCGACCATGAATCACAATTTGACGTACAGGTCTGGCATGGTACGTCCCGGTTCCCAGTCGTCGTCTGCCCCGACTGACCAAGCATAGATTCAATCGTGGTACGTCTCATGATCACGCTGGGTTGATGATTATTCACCGCGGTGTAGGAACAAGTTTTGTTTTACGGGCGGATACATCGAGAGTGAGTGTCGTCGATTCCCGTCGTATCGTCTAACCCACCGTTAGCCTCCGTCATTCTACCGGGGTCGAACAACGTTCAGTGCGTGTAGGGTACCATTTTGTGCTCATATACTGATCGATTTGTTTAGTGGCTTGTGGCCTGCCGTGTAAGTACTGTTTGGCGCATGACTGGTTCGTGTCTGAAATTCCGAAGATGGACAATGGGTAATCTGGGACGTGCGGGCTTTGGTGCGAGTTTGGAGGGTCTGGTAGATTTCTTCTACCTTCTTTCTCTCCACTCAAGCTAACTCTGCTCAGTGGCCGTACTCGTATGACAGCTGCGACGTGGGTACACTGCCCAACCAGACGTACCCAGGTCAAAAAAAGCCGTTGGCCGCTACCGAGAACGGAGATCCTCTGTACGGCGGTGTCTTGGTATATCTTCTCCTTGACTCGCTCTTCGTCTGTCTGATCTGGTGCAGTCTTACCTCCCTGGCCAGCGTTTATCTGCGTGCACATGTCCCGGCGAGTCCCATCCTGGTCCTGTTCGCAAAAACGGCTCGTATGTTGGTCGCTCAGCGCCCGAAATCGATATTTTTGAGGCGACTGTGGATTATGGTGTTGGCAAGGTCTTGTCCATTCCTTCGCGGGTCGGATCGTTTCTGACGATGGGTCGCGTTAGGTATCTCAATCAGCGCAATGGGCACCGTTCGACGTGCGGCCATTCTCGTTTTCCTCGTCGTCATGGCTGATGCGTGACGCAGGCTGCATATCAATGGTTCAACACGTCCAGTAACCTAGTCATTTATGACTCAAACATTACAGTACAGAATCCTTACATTGGCGGTGCGTGTCGTGTACCGTGGAGGTTGCGTCGCTGACGCAGAGCAGGGGCGTACCAGCAAACCACGAGTGGCTTGACGGTCACTGATCAAGACTGTTACGAACTCGACAAGGCGTGCTACAGCATATATGGCTTTGAATACGTCCCCGGTTTCGACAATGCGTACATCACGTGGATCAGTGACGGCAAGGCCGCCTGGACGCTCACGGCGGGTGGTGTCGGTCCAGATCCACTCACAGAGATCGGCCCGCGACCTATTCCCCAAGAGCCCATGGTGAGCGCAATGGTCTCCTTGTCCAACCGACGTTGACGATTGTCCAGTACATTATCGCCAACCTTGGTTTCTCCGTCAACTTTGGTGGGATCGACTTTGCGGATATTCAATTGCCTGCGACGATGATGATCGACTATATCCGGGTGTATCAGCCTTCAAACGCCAAGAATATTGGATGTGACCCTGCCGATTTTCCTACTGCGGCCTACATTAACGCGTCTGTTTCATCTCTTTTGTTGCGAGACGAGACCTGACGGCGTTGCAGATACCAGGAAGCATACACCAATTTCAACTTGACTAGCTGGGAATTCCCGCAATACAATCAGACGGTGCCCAAGAACAGGCTGAACGGTGGATGTTGACGCGATTCATTTCCGACTTTTGATTTGCCCCCTTTTTTTTTCTTTTTCGTACATCACTCACTACAGCATACGATCATTGACAGGGGTTGATTTTTTATCACGTGATATGTCGCGTGAGTAGGGTCAGCCGCTGTCGTCGCACAAGGAGATTTATTGGCATCACACACGTTAGCGTACGATCTCGTCTAATCGACTTTTTTCAACTTGTACACGAACACTTCTATATATTCACTTTCTTTTCTCGATTCAAAAAAGAGACATGCCTGCCAGCACCCGAACGAGGTCGTGTTCGTCCCGCCGAACGTCCAAGAAGCCTTATAGTCGCTTGCCGAGTACTAGCCCGACGCTCTCCTCGCCGCCCGCCTCGCCAAAGCAAGAGCAAGATGACAGAGAGTGCCCGTCGGACCACCCCGGGTTGCCGACGTACACCGAATACAAACGGATCGAGGCGGGCTACCTCGCCAGCCTCAGCCCGCGCAAGCGCGACAAGGCGCTCATTACCCAAGCGATGTTTGACAAAATCTGGGACGTCCTACACCAGCCGGACGCGTGCACGATCGAAACCCCGCAGTTTCGGTTCTGGGTACGGAAGATGTTTACGCTCAGCCGAGGTGCGCACGACGCGGACGCAACAGACGCAGACGCAGACGCAGACGCGGCGGACCTCGAGCTGGAGCGTACGATGGGCATCTTCGACCCATCCTCGACGTCGAGCGAGTACCCCGCCGCGGTCGTGCTGCACGAAAACAGGCCGGTGGCGATCATGGAGCAGCTCTACGCCCTGTTCTGCTATTGCCACGTCCGCGCCGGGCACGGCGGCAGGGACAAGACGTGCGCGGTCATCCGGGAGCACTATTCGTGGGTACCGAAGGAGCTCACCGCCCAGTTCGTCAAGGCGTGTCCGACGTGCGTAGCCAAGCGGGCTGGGGACTGTGCCGCTGCCAGATCGACGGTGACGGGCAGCAAGGGTAACAAGCGTGGGTTGGCGTGGCCCAAGACGGCGTCTGCCCGTTCGGCAGAGTCGCCACTAGCGACGGCGGCAGCGG
>JBBPUN010000557.1:0-11616 GCA_038094715.1 Heimioporus punctisporus | reverse complement strand
GTGGGGGATATGTTAAGTGTTTGTTCTATTCAAGTGGCCCATTGTGGGTCGGAATGGGTTGGGACAGTGCATCGGAACAGTGGTTCCGGTCGGAACATCATCGGAACAGTAGTTCCGGTCGGAACATTGGAAAGAAAGTGAGATTTTCAGTCATATGTTACAGTGCCAGCATTCATCAGTGTTCCTTGTGATGTGAGAGCAACGGTAGATGAGGTGTCTAAGGTGAGGGAGATCTCAGAGCATCGGTTGTGATGAAGAAAAAAGGTGGGGCCTTAGAATATCGTAACACTGGTTGGAACATCAGAAAGAAAGAAAAAATTCTAGCAATTTGTTACAAATAGGGAATTTACCCTTAGTTGAAGAGGAAAGACCAAGAGGACAAACAGAAGTCCTCTGGCAATGTATTGACAGTTTAAATAGTGTACAAGACATATATAACAAGTAATAATGGACCATGCATAGATGCATAGCCAAGTATCATGTGAGTAATCATGAGACACTGAGTAAAGTGTTAATAGTGAGAACAAACAGTTAGGAATAGAGTGACATGAGAATGAAGGTGAATGATGACCAATATGAGAAGAGCAAGTAAAGATAGATCATCAGGAATAGAGATAGGAACATGCTGAGATCTTGGTAAAGATTTAATGGAATATGATCTGATCTTATCTGTTTAAACCTCTATTGAAAGTAACAATGAAAATGAAGTAAATCGAAGGGATCATGATGTTAGGGAAGTAATAGGTTAAAAGTGATAAGAAAATGTAGTAGAGTGCATTGTATGCAAGTAGGATTTGTAGTGATTGCAACAGACAGTACAACTTAATATCATTTCTATCAAAGTAGATAATCTAAGTAGTAGCAGTACATGCCAGTCTGAGAAATACAGTTTACATTATTGTTATGATCCAATACAAGAGGTACAAATTGGAGCACAATAGCACAATGTTAATGTTCTCTCACCAACCCCTTCTGCACAAGATCTAGCCACTGAAACAATGATTCTTCAGATGCCATTTTCTGATTTGTTGCAAGCCATTCAGGATTGTACAATTGCAGGAGCAATTCCTTGACTGGTGTTTGTAATGTAACATTTGTTGACTTGATGTGTTTGGCTGCCTTCATACCCTTGGAGGGCATACCAGATAAAGAGTGAGATCTAGCATCAATTAGCTTTAGCTCTCTGGTAATATCCCTCCACCATGGCATGAAGGAAGTAAAAAAACTAGGTCCATTGTAGAGCATACAGTGGCTCTACAGATACATTCTATCACTTTTAATATATTAGACCTCTGACCCTATTTCCTGAATTGCCTACATATCATTTTGACCCCTTTCTTCTACTTAGATCGATTAGACTGACTGATCCAACTCAGAAACTCATTATGGGTTGCCATCAATGATCCCTTCAGTCTGAGTACCCTTCAATGGGTTGGATCAAGTTTACTTTGTATTTTTGACATGTCTTCTGCATTGTTTTCCATTATTTTCATTTCCATCTCAGTTGAGCTCACTTGGCACTTCAAAGTTTCATAGTGTCAGTCTGAATACAATCAGCTGACAGCTTATTTGACAGGTAGATTTCCAAATTTATCTACCTTGTCATTTCCTTTACTCCCATTTACTTCTGTTTCACCAATATATTGGATACACAGTCTGGGGTATGCCCTGGACTATAAGTCTGTATGAGGTGGAACAATAAACATCTTTCACTTCCCCTTTGCACTATCATCCCCTATAATCTGTCCTGACTTTCCATCCCTACAGAACAGTGCTGGAAACCCTTTGTCATCATCACTAACATCACAACATCTGTTACGATACTCTAAGGCCCCACCTTTTTCTTTGTCACACACGATGCTCTGAGAATTCCCTCGCCTTAGACACCTCATCTACCATTGCTCTCACATCACAAGGAATGCTGGTGAATGCCAGCACTCTCTCAAATCCTCAACAGATCAACCACAATGTTCTCCTGGACATTCCCTTCACATCCCTGGACACCCTCCTCCACGAGACTCTCCTTGAACTGGCTTAACCCCAGTCTTCACCTCACTGAAACCCTGATACCCTCTGCCCTAGACACCTCATTTTCTTGGACACTCTAGATCTATGCCTCACAGTATTCATTTCCACTTCTTCTTTGAACCTTGTATCACCTGACATTCTTCCTTTTGATTGTTACGGGTTATCTTCAAGGCTAACTGTAAAACCTAGCCGGATTGCTTCACACTAGCAAGACAAGGAGATACTGATCAAAGAGTGCATGGCTAGCTGCAAAGACTTGTCAAAGAACGGAAGAGACGTGCAGGGGCAGAGGTCTATCTGAGAGGCGAATGCCTTTCCTGCGTAACTCGACTTGAGCAAGGACTTGGAGAGTGTTCGAATAGTCGACGGGAGATGCCTTCTCAAGAGGATGTGCGCAGTGACAAGGACTTGGCGAGATGATATCGAGTACAAGGTGGGATTGACGATGTTACAAGATACAAGGGGATACAAGAGTTGCCTAGAGGCAAGTACAGGGGGGGTGCCAGGTAGATCAAAGCTAAGGATACAATGGCGGAGAGGGAACGCCTAAATAGTGTCCCAGAGTTCAATGACAAAGCGATGACAAAGAAGTAGAATATTCTAGGGAATCAAGGAAGACACGCCATGAGGTGGGAGAAGGTTCTAAAGGTACATGGGGATCAAAGAGAAGAGTGTCAGATGATTCAAAGTTCAATGCACATGTTACAAGGTTCAAAGAAGAAGCGGAAATGAATACCGCATGTCATAGGTCTAGAGTAGTCTAAGAAACGAGGCGTCTAGGGCGAAGGGTATCGAGGTGAGACAAAGGACGAAGACTGGGGATAAGCCAGTTCAAAGGAGGGTCCCGTGGAGGAGAGGGTCCAGGGATGCGAGGGGAGTGTCTGGGAGGACATCGGAGATGATTCGTTGAGGATCCGAGAGAGTGCCGGTGTTCACCAGCGTTCCTTGTGATGCGAGAGTGATGGTAGACGAGGTGTCTAAGGTGAGGAGAGTCTCAGAGCATCGGTAGAGTCAAAGAAAAAGTTGCAGGGCCTTAGCGTATCATAACATTGATCCCCATGTACCTTTAGAACCTTCTCCTGCCTCATGGTGTGTCTTCCTTGATTTTCTAGAACATTCTCTCACTTAGTCATCACTTTGTCATCGAACCCTTGGACACTATTTAGGCATTTCCTTTCCACTAATGTATTTCTTAGCTTTGATCTACCTGGCATCCCCCCTTGTAACCCTCACTCCTAGAAACCCCTCCCCTGTAACATTCATATCATGCATCCCAGCGATTTCATCAATGCACTTTTGTCTCTCAGTTGTCTCCTCTATGCTTGCGCTATTGTCTGGTATATCATCCACAAACTTCAGGATCTATTGGCTCCCTATGCCATAAGGGAGCAACCTTCATCTCTTTGATGAGTCTTCCACAGCTGACATCTTCATTCTTTGATCAAGCACTCTTTGCTCTTCATCCTGTCAGCGTGTTAGAGTCCTCGCTAGGTTTTACAGTTAGCCTTGAAGGTAACCCATAACAACATCTCTCATCATTGGTCAAATGTGGCCAACAACTCTCTCATCCTTTTGATCTTCCTCAACTCATCACTTGGCCTAATGGGTGCCAATTATCATCACTGCAAGCATTGGCCTTAGGCAACTTGCATTATTGTTCCCCCCATCATCTGTCTGGCAGGTCACAGCCCTTGGCAACCTGCCTCATCATTATCTTTCACCTCCATCATCCATTGGACAAGCCACAGCCCTTGGAAACTTGTCACATTATTGTTTTTGTTCCCTTCCCCTCACTCAAACTAGCTTTGGCCTTCAGCAGCTAGTTTCCTCACTTTCCTCACTTTTCATCAAGCTAAGAGCTGTCAGGTACAGTTTCTATCTTGACTCTATGAAGGTTCACTTGTTGCAGAGTCCCTTGGAGAACAAATTGCATTCCCCTCATACAACTACTATCCTCAAACATGTAACAGATATATGATTGATAGATAAGTATCATTTGAAATGATTATAAAGATGTTTCATCTTATTTCAAATGATAAGAGATAATGAGTATGAATGAGTCATGATGATAAGACAAATATGAAATATAGAATATGAAATGTCTTATCATCCAATAGAAAGAAATTTCATATCTGAAACATTCTAGACATGTGTCAGCATTATTGATAGAACTTCCAGAAGACATATGAAACATGTGTCAGATGTTGTTTCATCCTGACAGCTGTCAAGGAACCTTTAAGAATGTTCCAGACTATGTTTCAGATTGTCACCTGTCATAGAATGACATGGAACATGTCATGTGACAAGAGTCTAGAACATGATTAGATTAGATCATGTTATCTGGATGTCTCTAATTGATAAGATAATCAATTAGGTGAATATAACAAAGTTATATTCTCAATATAGATAATAAATGCAAAGGGCATGAACTGATTCATGCCATTGGAATAGACAAAGTTGGAGTGGCAAAAAAGCCACATGACCAACTTTTATGTTATCTATGACTTAGCTACCATAGAATCTGCAGAGTGGCAGAACTCAAGCCAGACTAGGATGAATTGGCACAGGGTTAGGACCTGTATAAACCTATATGACATTATCTTTTGTATCAGTAATTATGCATGATTCTGAACAATATGTACATTGTATATGTTTATGGCTCGCATGATATTTCAGTGATGGAGTGCTGAGTGCTGACACAATCAGTTTAATGCCTCAATGCCGAAAAATGGCATATACATTCAATTCCAACTCCGAGATTATTATTATCTTTCGCTTGTTCTCTAGAGATGACATTGTTACTAGCGCTTGTGACTACCCAATCATGCGAACATGGGCTTTTCTGTATGTGCCCGGAGATTATATGGGCCGGTAGACCGCATTGCGCTCGCAGAACACGAGGACGAGAATGCATTGCCAAGCACCTCACACAACGACGAAAACAGTACTTGATCATTCGAAGACTTGAGAAGCTGCGAGGCACACTCTACCCACTTTCATAGTACGGTGAATTATATCTAGGGATTGAACACCCCATTTTCACCATGTGCTCACACATTCAATCCCGATCACCGTTCAAAAACCCGAGATTAGGGTATCCTACGTCTGCCCACGCTCGCATCTGTTTTCCATACCGTATCGCCAACCAAATCAATCTTACATCTTTGTCAGCGTCCACGGTCGACGGTCATTGACCTAGGCACGTACCCTTGACCAAACAATACAAGCGTGCCCGCGATACTGTTGGTAGCGGCGACACCGATCGTTTGGACGGACGGTATGTACAGCGCGGAGACGGTTGCGATACATAGCGACCAGGGCGCCCTAGTCTCTGTAAATGATACAATTGGTCATAAGATTGCCGAGTAGACTTACGACACGGCAGCCATGACCTCGGCACTTCTGGAGTGCATAATGTCGACCGCATACGCCCCGATTGGGGCGAGAACCAGATTGACCTGCTATCAAGTAATGAATAAGATCTACATCCGTTCCAGAAAAAGACGACTCAACGCCGACGCCGTTGAAAAAGAGAAAGGCAAGACAGATCACCAAACCGACCGATCTGCCAACATATGCCGTCGATAGTCCAGCGAGGGTGACAGAGATGGGTATGAGCACGAGCCCCCCGAGCCACGCCGCACGGAGGCGGTCTTCGAAAACTCATACTCATTTGCGCTCTGCTCTTGCTTTTCGGACAGCCCGATCAGAGATATAACCGGCAATCGGAGCCCCGACTGCATCGCGCCAGTCAGGAGATTGGGACACGACACCGAGAGGACGCACCAAAGTTTCCGACACTGTTCGGGAGGCAAAGCAGACCAATCAAGCCTTCGCTCGTGATTCCATACTTGGCTCCCTGAATGTAATTAGCACAGGCAACGCAACTCTGTCTTTCTCGTACGCACGATCGTGTACGCAATAGGTATCAACAACGCTGTCGTCGACCGGATAAGCCTGGCTAGATTAGCCATCTAACAAAGCCACGCACTAAAGTCCGTCAACAGCGCAAACGTGCTCGATAAAGTCTAGGCAACGTTAAAGCCATCATAACCCGATAAGTTAAGCTCGCACAATCGCCAAGATGTTGGGGCTCCGCAGCAGAGCTATGCAACGAAACGGGTTGACGCAAACGAAAAATTTCCTCGAACCTTGTTCTCTGTCAACACCGCGTGTACCAGGGTGAGTCGTTTCAGGGAAGAAGAAGAGCAACATCATTTGTATCATACTCCATACACCCAGCGCAGCTTGGAAACCACGCCATGACAAATACTGAGCTACGACACCTAAATGATCGTTAGGGGATCAATATTTTGCATTAACAAAAGTAATCGGGTTACCTCCCAGAGGCGGAGAAATTGCAAGGCCGATCAATGCGGTCTGGATCATGATGAATTATTACGCCGGTCGTTATCGCTGAAAAGAACGCACACCAAAGAAAGTGCCCACGGTAGCGCCGCGTCCCTCTAGTTTATAGATATCACCGATAGCAGCAGCTCCGAAGGAGAGCCCCCCAGAGCAGCCAAACGTTTGTACGAACCGCCAAAAGAGCAGACTGTTTAGGTCAGGAGAAACTGCGGTCGCGAAACTACCCAGAATCGTAAACGGTATACCGTAAATGTATACTACTCGTCTGCCATCTAAAATGATCAATTTCGAGTCGAGCCAACGAGCCACCACACGGAGACTCACAGTACGAGCTGTACGCAGACCAAAACATGACACCAAACGAACTTGCAGGCACGGATAGGCTTATGGCCAGACTGTATATGCATTCTACGACCAAAAACTAGCAGTAGTATAGCGAATCATACCTCACGGCCGCAGGTGATTCCTCAAGGTCCTTTGAAACTTGTGGAATTGACGGGACAAAGCATCCGCCGACAAACGCTAATCGGTGGTCATGAGATCAAAAATTGAAATTGGACATGGCAGAGAACAAGACATACTAGGAACAAGTCCTGCAAGGGACACGATGGCGAGGATGGCTCGCTTTTGTTTACGGGTGAAGCGTTCGTAGATGTCATCGGTAGGGAGTGCACATTGGTCACCAAGCAATGGGGCATTTTCTGTCGCCATGAAAGGTGTGGTTAGTCGCTGTAACAGAAGTAATCGTTGGAAAGGACGGTTTACCCCCGTCTCGCTTTGAGTTCCCTGTCTTCACCAGTGTCTAGATTGAAGTATTTCCGTCTTCGCCCGGCGGGGATTGCCGCAAGCCATTTACAGAATGGCCAAACTTTCTGGCAATCCAAATGCCGACGACTCCGTCACGCGTCACCTCTCTTGGGACCATGGCAACTTCGTCACTAAATCACTTTTGGGACTCAGGCTCTCGACAATGATTCATTATGCAGTACGATTTGGTGGAAGAACACGGGAGCGTCGACAGAAGAGACGGAGGAAAGACAAGATGTAGATTTGCCAAGTGGCTTGGCCAAGGGGAATTCTGAAAGTTGAAACAAGGTCACCGTTTCGTTTTGCTCGGGTAGTCAGCCCGATCGGGATAGTCATGGCTAAGGTCATAATCTACCACCGAATTCTTGAAACTGGTCTCTCGGCCATGTGGATGCTATTGTGTTCCGACACCTCATCTGAGAAACCTAGCAGGCTCTATACGTTGAAGGGTAAGACGCGCATATGAAACCCCGCTGCCATGTGGCGGGCGTGTTCATTCGATTCTTTGGAGGCAGTCGGTGAGCACGAGGCAAGTACAAATAAACTGAACTATCCTAGGATTCTAGCCATTTACTCTCGTGAGCTTTTCGATGCGAGATTTGTTGTCCTGCAACGTTCAAAACGTTTCGTCAGTTTTTTCCAACGGCGGCGATTGGCATCAACTAGATGCGATACCATATAGAGGCATCACCATAAACTCGGCGATTGGCGTATCTCTCCTGGCCCTTGGGTACGGTTATAGTGCAATACCGCTATTGAGGTCTTGTCTTCTTCGCACTGAAGCTGCTCATTTGAAACAACTGACAACCTGTTACTGAATAGGTCAGCATTGCAAAACAGTCTGCGATCGCTTAGAACACTTTCTGAAAGATATAAACCTGAACGTGCGCCCGGCCACCTCCACACCGATACTCTAGCATAAACATCGCTTTGATACTCTCATGAACTTGCTCAAGTATTCGATCCTACTTATCACCGGGGTAGTAATGGTGTCTGCGTCACCCGCATTGGATGTGCAATTAAGATCGGTGTGTAATTTTGCCATCGAGGCGAGTGAAGCACGCTCACTGTCAGAGTAGCGCAATCCTGTTGACAATGTGGAAAGATCTAATGACTTCATCCTTTGCTGCTGTAAGTCTTAATCCATGATATAGTATTCAGAGTTCTTTTTGCCAAGGAAAATAGATTGTGGAGGGGATAGCAGTGGATATTGCACAGTGGGCCCCGAGTCTGGTCGCCGTTGCGGGAAAATAAACATTTGTGACCCTGTATAATTAATACAAGCCAGGACCCTTGTGAATGTGTTTCAGTATGGGTACCAGATGTAGGATGCCTAGTGACTGAATGATGTAACATACAACAGGAGATACGATTTGATGAAACAAGAACGAACGGAATATCTTTAGAGGTCTCATTAAAGGCCAGGTACTAAGCAGAACGTGGAAAGAAATGTTTGAAAGTACGATGGTACATATCAGATTCACAGTATCAATATTCTACTAAGCACGCTCGCAGGAGTCTCGGCTTGCGTAGACTAACAAACCGATTCAAAATGGCAAGGGCAGCCACACTGAGGCCCCCCCGCACACGTTCCGTTCACCGCCGGTGAACATTCTACTTACATTAGCAAAGAAACACGGTATTTTGTATCGTAGATTGAGACTTACCACCACAACAGGAAAGCCAATCAAAGTAAAATTTATTGTCGGCGGGATTACGCTACACCGATAGTGAGCCTGCTTCACTCGCCTCGATGGTAAAATTACATACCGATCTTAGTTGTGCATTCAAGGTGGGTGACGCGGACACCATCACTGCTGCACAGATGAGTACGAACGAACATTTGAGCAAGTTCACGAGAGTATCAGAACAGTGTTTATGTTTTGAGTATTGGTGCAGAGGTGGTTGGGCACATGTTCAACTTTATATCTCTCAGAAAGCGATCGCAGATCGTCTTGCATATGCCTATTCAATGACAGGTCATAAATGGTTCCGAATGAGCAGCTTCGCCCGCAAAGACGACAGGACCTCAACGGCCGCACTGCATTATAATCATACCCAAGGACACAGGCCAAGAAAGATACGCCAGTTACCAAGGGTACTTGGCGATTGATCGTAGTTTTCCATTCCATGAGTGCCTTAATATATCGCATCTGGACGTCAACTACTGCTGATAAAATTTTTGACAAACCGTTTTGAACTTTACATGTCAGTAAATCTCACCGGAATTGGGAATGTGGAGAGCTCGCCAAAGTGTCTAAGTTTCGAAGAGACGCTTGCTTCGACGAGACTTTAAGACGGGTCTCTATATCTGCACTCGCATCATGTTCATGGAATGCCTCCCAGATTAAATAAACATGCCTGCCACAGTCAAAAAAAAAATGTAATGGACTGAACACAAGTGAGCGCTTCGCATGTCTTATCATTAGCCTGGGTTGTTCAGATGAGATGACGAAAAAAAATGGCATCCACATGACTGAGAGGCACAAATGGATGGTGTCAAGTGTTCAGTGAGAGATTATAGCCTGTTTGATTGATTGGGCCAACTGCTGCTCAGAGTTGGCGACTAGAAGCGAAAACAGTGAGTCAGTGATGTGTAAATGCCAGTCAGTCCCCCTGTTTCAAAATCCCCTCTTGGCCAATGACATCTCCGGGTCCACATTTTGTTTCTCTCCAATGGCCCCGTTCCTTACCTGCAACTTATACACCTTTCTTTAATAAACATCTCCACCTTCTTCCTGTTCATGCTCACCTGTTCTTCTAACCAGACCAGTAACCTAGACAAATTTGACTTGCATGTGTGTTTTTCAATCTCATTGCCCACATTATTGTTTTGTCCTTTCTCCTGCATAGCTCAGAATAGAAATGCAGAATCTGTGAGCTGAATCAGCAGCAAATAGGGTGGTTCAGAGTAGAAATCTGGAGTGGATTTGAGGTTGGATTTGAGAACAGAACTGGGCCAGCATAACTAAAATCCATGCAATTGGATTTCACAGCAGATTTTGGCCATGTCCATCTGGGTTTGAATATCTCATTTGTCATCAGCATGTCAGCCCACAGACTGACCACCATTCATTTTTCATCTCAAATTTCAAGTTACTTGTTACGGGTTACCTTCAAGGCTAACCGTAAAACCTAGCAGGATTGCTTCACACTAGCAGGACTAGGAGAGACTGATTGGAGGGTGCATGGCTAGCTGCGAAGACTTGTCAGAGAGCGGAAGAGATGTGCAGAAGCAGAGGTCTATCAGAGAGAGGGATGCCTTTCCAGCGTAACTCGACTTGAGCAAGGGCTTTTGAGAATGTTCAAATAGTCGACGGGAGGTGCCTTCCCAAGAGGATGCACACGAGACAAGGACTTGGAGAAAAGATATCGAGTAGCATTGTTGTTACAAGATACGATGGTACAAGAGATGCCCGGGCAAGTACAGGGAGAGGCCAGGTTATGGCAGAGTGTTACGATTCCGTATGGCGCCTATTCTAGCGCCTATCTTTTCTTCCTCTCTCGATACCTTGAGACCCAACGCGCCTTAGAACTCCCTTCTAGTGCTCCTGGAACACCTCCTCGTATCCCCAAGGCCCTCCAGTTCACTCTGGAACTCCCCTCATCTTTCGACACTCGAAGACCTCGTCTCCAACAGACGAACCCTTGACCTATAGACCTACCGGATTATCCCCGGATTATCCCTTCGCTCTGGAACCCTCTATGCCTACGTCATACGTCTAGAACGGTGACGTCACTTCCTCGTTTCCTCCTCGTTTCCCTGCTTCTTGATCTCCGTGTACTCTAGAACATTCTTTCGCCTCGTTCTCGTCTTCTCTTCGTCATCTGTATTACCGAACGCCCTCGTCTATTGGACACGTGTTTCCTTTCGTCATCTTCTCTGACTCATCTCCCCTTTACCCTATGCTTAACCCTTTGCCCTTGTACTTCCAGAACATTCTTTCGTCTTCGTCATCGCTTAGTCATCTCTTCCTCTGTACACTATATAGACCTTTGCTCTCGCACTTAGATACCTCACCTAGAGTCATACCTGACACCCCCCCCCGAACCTTCTACCTCGCACCTGATACACCCCACTACTTCAGGGGCTGTAGGACCCGATACACGCAGGTGCAGTGCAGAGGGGCCGGGACCTAGCACGGAAGGCGATTCCGGTGGTCGGAAAGAGGGTTCCGGAGTTCCAAGGTTCCGGAAGGATCTAGAGTGATAACTAAGTAGAAGGGGGTCATAATGTCAATAGGAAGGTATAGGAAATGTAAATGGATCAAACTCGACACGGGGTGGTCGCAAATACACCCGTCGAAGCTGGAACTGCAGCGATGGGGGAAACCACCAAGAGAACTCAACTTGGAGTTCTCTGGTAGGATTTATTCGCCTTTATATACTCTACAGGTGTTTGTTATTATGTAC
>JBBPUN010000556.1:0-11619 GCA_038094715.1 Heimioporus punctisporus | reverse complement strand
AGTATTCGATTTGACGGTTTCAGAAGGTCATTGTCCTTACCATCCTTCTGGCCCTCATGTGGTCCGCACATGGCCAGGGTTTGCCGCATTGCCTGCATTTATTTTCGGCACAGGCTTGGGATAGGTCCATCGGCACGCCACTACCCCCAAATGTACCGGTTTGATTTGGGTGCACCGTCGAAGTGACAGGTGTTGCGGTGGTTGTGCTGCTAGAAGTAGTGGAAGTGACCGTGGGAGTGGTCCCAGGGCGAACATAGTTCGCGATGGGGCGTTTCCCTTTGTAGTTAGGGCTTACCCAGCCCTCGGGTTTCTTGTTGGCTGTCCACGTGTTTTGCCTTGTGGGGGCCGCATTGTTGTTGTTGTTGTTTTGGGTCTGAGAAGACCTGCCTTGTGTTTGTGGAGCCATGCTCCGTTTTTGTTCTGCAATCTCCTCAAGGACACGTTCATGCCTGAGGAGGGCCTGGATCCATTCTTCCAGGTTGTAGTTTTGGAGCATGAGCGGCTGGTGCAGCTTGACTCCTTCGACGATTTGGTTCTTAACGGCACGTCGGAGGTAGTATACTAACTCCTCGGCATCGTTTTCTTGATCATATTCGGCCTCGAAGACCGTCTGGTGGAATCGTGTGATGAAGTCTTCTAGGACCTCATCCTTCTTTTGCCTCATGGCTTTCAACTCGTCCCTGGCTGTCCTTTTTAGGGATACCAGGGCGAAGTTGGTGGCGATGTTCATTTTGAACACCTCCTACGACTTTGTTTCGAGTTCTCCTGAGGCCAGGAGGTAGTTTGCGTAACGGGCCGCCGCCCCTTCGGTCATGAATGATAAGACTATATTTATTTTTTGGAAGGTTGTCGGCTCATGCCAGAATCCTCCCAGGTAGACAACGACTTGTCGCCACCATACGTGAAATTTCTTTTTATCTCCATCGTATCCGGGTGGTTTGGAGATATAGTTCTTGCCGAGTTCTTTGGCTTCCGATTCAAAGATTGGATCTGCCATTTTGATGTCAGCGACATTTGAGTATCGCGTCTCGATTTTGTGATCTTTTTTCACCTGTGCGGTGATTTCTTCCGTGAGGGTTTTGGTGAGCTCTTTTAGCTGCTGAGCCACCAGTTTTGCTACCAGATCTTTGGCAGCTTGTGTCATTTCTCCTTCACCGGACATGTCTGGTTCGGAGTCTGAGTCTTGGAATGGATCGGGGGATTTCTGTCGGATATGAAAAGACACTTTGACTTTATTTAGCCTCTACCATGAAGAGGGCGGAAATTAAGTCTATGTGTCTACTCTAGATATAGAGTGGGAAGAAGGAATTCCTCTCCGTTTGTGGATAGGAGTGGGAGGATTTTAAGATCGGGGTTGGCGAACCACTCAGGCTTTAACTGAGGTTCTGGAGATGGTGCGGGTGAGCGGCGAGCTTTCTCCCACTTGTATTGTTCTTCATATAGTTTGTCAAGTAGTTCTTGACGTTTTCGGCGTTGCCGAAGTTCTTTCTGATAATTGGAAAGCCAGGCTTGATGGTGAGCTGCTGGATTTGGAATGGTGATGTAAGCTAACGGACCGTGGTCCGTAAGAAGTGATAAAGGATAAAGGGTGTGTGAAGGTCAGGGATAAAGTATTGGTGACCGAGAGGAGAGAATCAGAATAATGTTAGAGTTGCTTCTAACAATGCTTTGCAAAGTGCTCAGCCCTTGAAAGAAGAGAAAAGATATTCTGATTCTGAGGAAACTGTGCTACAACATCTGTGCTACTTATACTGAAATGTTATCTGGGCTGTGCGTACATATGTAGAACAGGAGGTTCAAAGGCAGTGAGCATGTGTGTACAACAAGGATAGATAGAGGAACGTGTATGGGAAAGAGAAGTTCTGACAAAAGGTAGCCTGACCATGCGCACTAGCATTCGTGCTTGCGCATGTCTGAATGACCGTATCGTGTCCAGATAGTTTCCCTTCTTCATATGCTCATTCCCTTGGAGGAGATGCATGTATGCCTGCTTTAGAAGATCAGTAATGACGCTGTTGTGTGCATACCACACCTGCCTGTACACCACGCAGAGCTGAGTCGAACCCGACAGTTCCGATGAGATCATCTATACATGATATAGCTTCAGCATGATCTCCGGCAACATAAAGGATAACAGCCTTGACCAAAGAAGAATATATGAGACACTGGGAAACACAAGCTGATGATGTACACACCTTGATGAGAAGGAGGGTTGTTGTCTGAGTCACATGACAATATCGAAATGCTATATCACACATTCATATACCTCCCATCACATTTCCTTCACCAACAAGCGCCACACACAATGCAATGTAGCCGATAACGGATGGTTGATTTTCGATAGACTAGACAATAACAGTCAGAGATTGCGTTTCAGAAGAAAGAAGCATGCACCTTTTTTGCATCGATGATTGCGATGTCCCTGTTAGAACTTACCAATCTTCACATGATCGCTAAGTGCGCGCGCAAAGAAAAGGCAACAGAGAACAATCCTAGATTGAAGAATACGACTACAACATCAAAGGTATTTATACTATCAAAAGGCTGTGTCTTATCTTGACGCCAGCACCACCCTCCTTCAACGTGTGGACGGAAAGTAAAGAAATGCGGAGGGCGCGAGGTATGCTTATCGTAAGTCTAACATTACCTCCTTTTCAAGATTGATACTCTGAATCAACATTGGGAAATTTGAAATGATCAGAAGTGAAGCGTATGTATCCTTTCCGAAATTCTAAAAACTCTGGAGTCGAAAATAAAGGAGAGGGAATTGGAAGAGGCTCTTTTCGGCATATTGGACATGTACATGGAGAGTCAGCTTCGGTAGAGGAGTGAATGCGGTGAGGGATTGTAAATCGAACTGATAGTCGAGGGGCGTCTGGATTAGAACGATGGAAGTCTTTAATGGCTTTAGTAGCGTTAGCCAATTCTTTAACTTTTATCCATTCGTTCTCTTCTCGTGGGAATCCTTTCCATTTAACGAGGTACTCAATGGTATTCTTAGACCGTCGAGAGTCTAAGATCTGTTCGATTTCATGTTCCTCTTGTCCTGAAACAATTTCTGGTGGAGGAGGAAGAGACTGACGCTGCGAGGGGAACGTGCCTTCATGATAGGGATGAAGTAGACATTTGTGGAATATGGGGTGAATCTTTTTCCATGAACGATCCAGCTGGAGATGGTATGAAGCTAGTCCTTCTTTTTTTATGACTTTGAAAGGTCCATATCTTTTATCATCAAGTTTTTTTGAAGGACGTTCGGTTCGGATATGAGTGGATTCCAGTAGGACCAAGTCACCTGGTTGGTATTCCACAGGAGGTCGGACTTTTCTATCATGGAACCTTTTCATGTCATAGGCAGCGTTCTTTAAAGATGTCTTTGCAATCTCCTGAATTGTTTTCATCTCCTCGATGAACTCGTGGGCTGCTGGATTTCGTGTTATCCCTTTCTGGTAGAATCCAGATTGAGGTTGCTGCCCATAATTAAGAATGAACGGGGAATAACCAGTAGCCGACGAGGTGAGTTGGTTATGAGAGAACTCCGCGATGGAAAGCCAATCGGCCCAGTCGGTCTGACGATGGTTGGTATATATCCGGAGATATTGCTCTACCCCAGCGTTTACTCTCTCCGTCTGTCCATCCATTTCTGGGTGATACGCCGTAGAAGGATTCCCTTCGATTTGTAACAATTTGTAAAGTTCGGTCATGAAAGAAGAAACAAACTGGGGGTCTCGATCAGAAATAATCTTTTTAGGTATCCCGTGAAGTTTAAAGATTTTGTTTTTAAATATAGAAGCCACGAACTGAGAAGTAATGTCCATAGTAATGGGAAAGAGATGAATCATTTTTGAAAAGCAATCTACTACGACTAGAATTCCATTTTTTCCATTTGATTCCGGTAACGGTCCTATCATATCTATAGAAATGATCTCCCAAGGGGCACTTGGGATTTCATTTGGATGGAGGGGGGTTTTCTTTCCTTGTCTATCTACTTTTGTTTTTTGGCATTTATCACATCCTTTTACGTATTGGATTATGTCTTTTTTTATAGTGGGCCAGAAGTAGTGTGTTTTAATCAGATCGTGTGTCCTTCGTACTCCTGGATGTCCCGCAATCGGATGATCATGATAGTTTTTTAAGATTTTTTCTTTTAGGTGAGGGATCGGGGGAACATAAATCAGATTCTTCCATCGTATCAAATCGTCCTTCTTATTCCATGCCGAGTCTTTTTCCTCTAATCCCTTCATCACCTGGCTTTCTACATTCTTTTGTCCTTTTCTTATTTCTTCTTCGATTTCCATTGGTTGACGAACTCTGAGGTGTTGGATTTGTTCGGCGTCAATGAGAGTTTGTTGTTGGTTATCTTTTCTGACCTCCTTTTCATAATCTGGTCTCCGGGAAAGTGGGTCAGCTGGGTTAGTAGATCCAGGGCGATGCGAAATGGAAAAGTGATATTCCTGTAATAATTGTTTCCATCTCGCTTGTCGTCTAGATAAATCTTGAGGTTTCGTGTAATAGACCAGATTCTGATGGTCAGTGAGAATGGAGAAGGGATAGGTGGCGTCGAGCAAGTAATGTCGCCATTCCTTAAGGGCGTAGATGATAGCTAACATTTCCAGATCGGCGGCATGGTAGTTTCGCTCAGCGTCATTTAGTGATCGGGAGATGAATGCGACGGGGTGCCATTTGTCGTCGAACTGTTGGGAGAGAACAGCTCCGATTCCGATTGTCGACCCGTCTGTTTCTACTCTAAAAGGTCTGGTACTGTCAGGCATTCGAAGAGCTGGAGCCGTCGTGATGGTTTGTTATAATTGTTCGAACGCGAGTGTATGTTCGTCTCTCCATATAAATTCGACTTTTTCGGAAGTGAGGGCATTTAGAGGCTTGGCTATTTGGGCAAAGTTTCGGATAAATCGTTGATAAAAGTTGAGGAAGCCTAAAAAACCTCTCAACTCCTTTCTGCTTTTGGGTAAAGGCCAGTCGGTTACTCCTTTTACTTTGACCGGATCCATTCTGATAACGTGATTTCCAACAATTAACCCCAGATACTCCGTTTGGGTCTGTTCGAATTCGCACTTGGAGTGTTTTACCGACAGTTTGTTATCCCTCAGGATCTGTAGCACCTGTTGAACGATCTGTCTATGTTGACTTAGAGTTTTTGTGTAGATCAGGATGTCGTCCATGTACACCAGTACTACCCCTTGATCTATCAGTTTTTTGAACAGATGGTTCATCATTGTTTGAAAGGTCGCCGGAGAGTTTGTTAACCCGAAGAACATTACCAATGGCTCGAATAACCCTCAGTTGGTTCGGAATGCCGCCTTCCATTCGTCTCCTTCTTTCATACGGATATTATTGTATCCCCAGCGGATATCCAACTTGGTGTAGTACGATGCGTCTTTTAAGCGATCCACCAGTTCTGAGATAAGGGGTAGAGGGTATCGGTTCTTGACAGTGATGTCATTGAGTTTCCGATAGTCTTGTACGGGTCTCAGTTTTCCGTCTTTCTTTTTTATGAAGAAGAAAGGGGACGCGAACTCCGACTTTGAAGGATGAATTCGTCCCATCTTCAGGTTCTCGGTTAAGAAATCGTCCAGCTCCTTTTGTTCAGCGACTGTCAGGTTATAGGTCTTACAATCTACCGTGTGATTCCCTGGAAGGAGTTCTATAGCGTGATCCCAGGGTCTTCGGGGAGGGAGTTCATCAAAATTCTCCTTAGCGAAGACGTCTTTGAATTCGTGATACTGGGATGGGACGACTTCCTCGAAGGTTTTCTCCTGCCTTGGTTTAAGGATAGCCATGTCAAAGGGCCGTCATTCTCCAGGCGACACATCCCTCCTGGTAACTCTAACCCGATGCATGTTTACACCTTAAGCCAACGACTTGCATCGCTGACCGACCTGGGCGTCTGTCCTCTCGAGCCTATCAGGGGACTCCTTGAAAGGTCTCCCAAGATAGCTACAGCTCACCCGCCTCGCAGCTAGGCTTCCCGTTACCTGCATAGCTTCTCAGCTATCAGGCCCACCAGGTCTCGCCTTTTACGTCATGCCCGCCCGTGACAACCTTGAATGGAACTAAACCAAGCAGGAGAGACTAACCAAAACACGTTCAGGTTCGACAATTACTTTTCGCTTTTCGCTTGGACTTTCAACCTTGGTCGAAACCTCTCATGTGTCCCAGGGGTGTCCTATCTCCATAGACGATGCGGCTTCGTCCATAGGAGTCGGATGGTTTTTACTCGGAGCTAACTGGGCTGCATTCCCCTGTTGATGTGCTCTGCACGCCCTACCCAGTAGCCATGTGTCCGAGATCGGTGGCCAGTGTCTGGATGTATTCTTCATCGATCTTAAATGTTCTTTCCTCCAGTTCTTCTTCATCCTCATCTTCCGCTATTAGTCCAGGGGTATGATCATTTTGACAATTGAAATGTATTTTATTGTTCTTCCAGTCGATGGTGGGGTTGTATTTTTTAAGCCAGTCGTGCCCTAAGAAGATGGGATGGGTACTAAGGTTCGATTTGGCCATGGCAATGTGCTCCGAATGTTCCCCGATATTGAGGGAAAGTGTCACAAATTCGCGGATGGACCCCACATTATTGATGCTTCCATCTGCGTTATAGACTTTGATGGGTGCAGGGAGTGGATGGGTAGTCAATCCTTTTTCTTCCGCAAATCAGGCATCGATCGTAGTTCCCGTACAGCCCGAGTCTATTAGAGCGATGACTTCGATTTTTTCTCCTGACAGAGTAATGATTTGTACCGGGAGCTCTAGAGCGTTCTTCGACCTTTTCCTTTGCACAAATCGTGGCTTTCGTTGAAGCTCTCTTAGTACGAAATGAGCTTCGACTATCGATAGTTCTCGTAGTTGTTTTACAAGTTGGTCATTCACTTCGGCCATTCTGGAGTCGTGCACAAACGCTCTTAAGTGTTTTTCTGCTCGGTTGTCCGTTGTGGTATCAATGGTGTTTTTGATCCATTTACATGTCCACGGATCTACCGTATTCTTCCACTCTCAATGAGATCCTTGCAATTTCGGGGTTCCCGCTTCTGACGAGGTCAGGGGTACTTCCTTTGTTGCTACTTCATCTTTCTTTTTGATCGTCCTTGGGGTGGGTTTTCCCTGACTGGATTTCTCCACCGGTACTTCCCTCATCCCTGTTGATCCGAACCCCTGAGATCCCCGTGCAGTGTTATCTAGTTCGGGAACCTCTATCATTTCTTCCTTATTTATTTGCTCAACGATCAGTTGTGCAATTCGGTCTT
Organism: Heimioporus punctisporus; assembly: GCA_038094715.1. NCBI lineage: Eukaryota > Fungi > Basidiomycota > Agaricomycetes > Boletales > Boletaceae > Heimioporus > Heimioporus punctisporus. Next base: position 4,363 of record JBBPUN010000556.1, on the reverse strand, counting down.
TTTCGTTGATTTTGAACTCAACATCGGAATGATTTACGAGGAGTACTTTTACTTCTCCCCTATAGTCTTGGTCAATCACTCCCGCTGCTACATCTATTCCATGTTTTGCTGCCAATCCACTTCGAGGGGCAATCCTTCCATAGCACCCTTTTGGGATTTTAAGGGCGATTTGTGTTCCAACCAGCGCTCTCTTTCTTGGCGGTATTACTATTGTTTCGGCGCTGTACAAATCTCTTCCCGCACTGCCATCGGTTTGTTTTGTGGGTCTCAGTGCTTTAGAGTTCAATTTTTTATAGTAGAGTTTCAGGACCTCCTTTTCATCTATCGGCAAAATGGTGTATTTATTGCTACTAGTACAAAAGGTGGAGGGAGAGGACGACAACGATCCCTTTAATCGTCCTCCGAGACAAAACCCGACTCTTCTTTTTCCTTCCCTTTCCCCTTATCCTTTTTGTTGTCCGCCTCTGCTTCTTTCATTTTGGTGAACATCTCGTCCATGTTGGAGTAGGTAATTTCCCTATTCATGAACGTCATCTTTCGGACTTGAGGACGGGGTTTCATATGTTCCGAGCAAGGCCATGGCTTGCCGCACTGCCGGCATTTCCCTTCTGCCCGTGCCTTAGACAAGTCCATGGGGACCCCTGCTCCTGAGAACGTCCCTGGGGTGGAGAGATCCTTTTTGTCGGGGTTTTTCTGGGCATTAGGATGTACGAATCCTTTGATCGGGTTGCTCCCCTTGTAGTTTGGGCTGATGTAGGCCCCTTTCTTATGTTCCCAGGGTTTAGATGTCGTCGTGGTGTAACCGCTGTGCTTTTTTCGTTCAGCGATATCAGTGAGCACCGCATTGGCTTGGTGTAGTGCGTATACCCATTTGTCGAAGTCGTTTGTTTCGAGGAGTTGATATTGCCCTCTTTCAACAAACTCCACAACTTCATTTTTGACTGCCTTCCTGACCAGATTGATCAACAGCCGTCCGTTGGTTCGCTTTTGGATATGGGCATCCATGGCCAGTTGTTGGAATCGGGTGAGAAACTCTTCCACCGACTCCGATGATTTTTGTTTAGTGGAGAACAGCTCTTGTTCCGCTTGCCTTGCCATCGAGGGTGGAGCAAACGTCTGGCTAATCTCCCCTTTGAAACCTTCCCAGCTTTCGTTTTCAACCTGATTGGTTTCCAAATATAAGGCCACCCATCGGCCTGCTGGTCCGTCGCCCATGAACGAGAGCGTGATCATTATTTTTTGGTAGTCACTGGGTTTTTTGTGAAAGCCCGAGAGGTAGGCCATCACTTGCTTCCACCAGACCAGAAATTTCTTTTTTTCACCATCGAAGGCGGTGGGTTTGGTGATAAATGACTTGCCGATATCGGTAGAGTCGGCCGGGACTGGGACTGGGTCGGCGAGTGTGGTGCTTCGTAGGTAAGAGGGCATCTCGGCCCGTTCCATCATCTTTTCCATCTCCATCTCATTCCTTATTAAAGTCCTCAACTCCGCTCTGGTCATCGTGACCGTCTGTTCGTCATCGTTGTTTCCTTGTCCTGACATGATGGGTAAGGTTATAGGCGCGTGTCGGATAGTTTGGTTTTGTTCGTGGTCCGAAAAGGATGGTTCGGAGCTAGAGTGATCAATGTCGTGTTCGGGTTGATGGTCGTCGTCAGATAGTCCGTAGTTGGACTGGAAGAAAGACAGGGTGGTGGTTTTTACGGGTTCGCATCAAGCACCTTATCTCCAGTACCATGCCGGGTACGAGTTGGCTACTCAGTGTGCGGGAAAATGAACGGGTGCTGCGTCACGAGCGCAGTAGGTCGATATGCTCCGGGGCAGAGCGCGATTGGTGTGCTTTTTTCAAACGAATGGAACCGGAAATTTTCGCGATAACTTCTCCCTAGCTAGCCAGCACTACGTGTAACGTGTGTATGACGATGGAGAAGCGTTTGTGACCGAAGTCAACGGATAGCTCTCGAACCCGGGTGTTTTTCGTACACCGACGGCCACTGTGTGGGCGGAAGTACGAAAGGCGTGTCTCCGAAGATTCACAACTGATCGACTCTGCGAGCGCGTGAGAACCAACACGCTCGGGGGTCACTTGATAGGCTGTGGGTTACGGGGGTAGGAGCGATGATACGAGTCAAAATATACAGGGATCTTGGTTGGCTTTTTGATAGCACAACAGGTACAACGGTTGTCTGAAGGGGGCGAACCGAAGGCGAGAGATAAAAGATAAAGCGGTAGAAAGTAACGAGAAAGCGAGAGGGACGATCAGGCGCGAAGTGCGAGTGACCGTACGGAATCTAGGATAATGTTAGAACTTACCAATCTTCACACGATCACTAAGTGCGCGCGCAAAGAAAAGGCAACAGAGAACGATCCTAGATTGAAGAATACGACTACAACATCAAAGGTATTTATACTATCAAAAGGCTGTGTCTTATCTTGACGCCAGCACCACCCTCCTTCAACATGTGGATGGAAAGTAAAGAAACGCGGAGGGCGCGAGGTATGCTTATCGTAAGTCTAACAGTCCCACTGCCCCAGGCGTGCCTGGATGAGAGCACGACAGGCAAGTCCATAGTGGCTTGTGACATCAGTGAGCAATGCCTGAGCGTGAACAAGCTGGCCATCCCTCCGAGATTCCAGAATTTTGTCGTCGACCCCAAATTTTAGTTCCCGTAGTGCAGACTATACATTCGAAAAAAAAAAGTTGTATTCTTCTACAGATAACAAACAATAACTTACGAATGAGTCAGGCAGACGCGAGAGGACAATCCTTTCTCCTGACACCCCAGTCGCAAGAAACTGGTCGTCTGGAGAGATAGTAATTGGATGTTTTTCGCATTTCTGCCTGTTGAGAAGTAGCCGGTGATTCAGAGGAGGTTGATTGCGTGACAAGGTGCTCCAGATTGTTATTTTACCCTTCTCAGAAGCATGTACTAGAAATTCGCCGTGTTGTGGTAGAGCAAAACGCGAGAAGCTGTTGGCATTAGGGATGAGCCAGCTTGAAATCGTTGACCCAGTGATGGTATCGAGTTCTACGATCCCACGAGTGGATACTGCTAACAAAGTGCTGTCGAACCGGATGAGAGCCAAGTTATACAACAACGCTATTTTGACCCCAATTTTGACGAGCAAGTTGCCATCGTCGCTGTCCCAGACTTGAATGCTTTCTGTGTTGGTTGTAGCAATTCTGTCCCCTCGCAACGAATATTTTGTTGCCCTCACCGCATAGTCGTGGTCAAGCGTAAATACTTTTCCTCCAGTCGCGATGTCCCAGACGGAGGCCGTGTAGTTGTCCAAAGATCCAGCGATGAGCCGATGCGAGTCAGCCGAGAAATCAGCTCCTATAATGAAACTGGAGACCGGTCCTAGAACTCGCTCGTATGTCGCTGTTTCCCAAACGATTGCCCCTTCCCTTGTCCCCGCTGCGACATATCTGCCATCCTTTGAGACAGCGAGATAGTGAGCCCACGAGTCTGTCTTCATTGTCGCGATTTGCTTGCTGTCTTGCATTCGCCACACGCGAACATCGTCGCCGGCGCTGAAGAGAAGATCTCCATTTACTGAAAATATCAGTGCATTTATCTGCTGATCTGTCTCGATGTTTATATCGTCTGTTTCAGTTATAAGCATCAACGCTATTAAAGCCATCCTTGTCGGAGCGTACCGCTTTCTCTTGACATGGACAATCGCTTCAAGTGGCAAGTTGGGACACGGGCGTCTTTCCTCTGCTGTGTAAAGCTTTTTCCGCGTTTTTTCCATGACGCCTAGGGCTGTGTTCCTATCTTCATACGCTAGCAAAACGCGGTCGGCTCGAGGCCCAAGTACTTCGTGTAATCACGATCTCTTCTTCGATGCATCGCACAGCGTTTGGAGTCTGGACTTTGCTGTTAAACGACGCGATGCTGACCTGGTGATGCGCCAGAATAGATCAGAAAAGTGAGCGAGAGGGTGATCTACAGCGACGTGTCTCTACGTTAGATGACTGAGAGTACGAAACGTGGGATGCCACAATTCTCCGAACAAGTCGTACCACCCGCGGCCGTGTGTTTCTGGAAACTGGAAACACGGTTACTACCAAAATATTTCCAGCATCACTTGTAAATTTCAATGAAGACAGCGAGAAAGGGATCCAGGTAATAGTAAATACACCAAATCAAAAGTACAGATGCTTCTTCAATCCTCTCGGAGAGGTTTCAACAAGGCCAACACGATTCGAGCTATCCAACAGGTATGCGCGTCGTTAAGATATCTATCAACGTGCCCTCGCTACGTTCGTCACTAACCTCTGCTCTGATCAACTTTCGGGTGAGGTTGTCCAGCAAAGTCTAGAAGAAGCGTGAGCCCCAGGCACGAACTGAGACAACGTCGC
>JBBPUN010000555.1:0-11628 GCA_038094715.1 Heimioporus punctisporus | reverse complement strand
TTTACTATCTATCATATGAACCTTGGGATCTTAGTATTTTGATAAATTCTTGATAATTTTGTCACTTACTTTGATTGAAATAATGGAACTTATACTTATTCCTTTGTTTGTTCAGTAACTGTTAGGTTAAATAACAAAGAAGTTTGTATTTATAATCCTATAGATTCTCCTTCTGCTCAGCAACTGCCATTGCCCTCTGTCCCTCATACCACACAAGAGAACTACCTGCCGTCTGTCCTATGCCCTTCTCAAAGAAGAAGATCCAATAGATTTGTGAACCATCCTGGTCACACTTCTACCCTGAACCATCAATGACAGTTTAGAGAACAACTGATATACCCCACTACTTCAGGAGCTTAAGGATCTGTTACACACAGGTGCAGTGCAGAGGGGCTGGAACCTAGTATGGAAGACAATTCTGGTGGTTGGAAAGAGGGTTCCAGTGTTCCAGAGAGGATCTAGAATAGAGGCTAAGTAGAGGAGTTTTGGGGTCAATAGAAAGTATAGTAGATGTAAGAAAATCAAACTTGACATGGGGTGGTTGCAAATACACCTGTTAAAGCTGGAACTGCAGCGATGGGGGAAACCACCAAGAGAACTCAACTTGGAGTTCTCTGGCATGATTTATTCAGGTTTATATACTCTACAAGTGTTTGTAATTATGTACAATGTATCTACAGATTGTTTAAGGGTTGTACCCAGGGCATAAAGAGGGTTGTAGCATGTTAGTGTGCAGGTCATGAACCGGTGTCAGGTAGAGAGGTTCTATGACAAAGAAAGGCACACTAGGAGCATGGAGTTCATGTATAAAAATGGAAGGGCACATAGAATGGAAGCATGTATTATAGCATTTTACTATAGGGTATAGGGTAGTAAGGTGTTTCCAGAGTATTCCAGAAGGGTCTGGAAGGATTGTTTCAGTCGGAATGCTTGAAAAGGTGTTAGAAATGGATAGGGATCATTATTAGATGTATTGTAATAGTGAAACATATGTATATTCAATGTAGAGTGGCTAGATAGTCTCTTGTAGGGGTTTTGGTACTTGAGAAGTTGTGCAGATAGTTCAGAAAGGTGGTTCCGGTCTGGAATGGCTTGGAAGGGCTGGAAGGGTGATTGGAAAGTGTAGGAATGCTTTGGAAAGCAGAGAGATGGCTAGGAATGATCATAATAGGTTTATAGAGGTGTTTTACATGGTATAGGTGTGTAATAAGTGTTCACCCTGGTGAAGTGGCTTGTCATGGGTTAGGGTGGATTGGAACAGTGCATCAGAACAGTGGTTCTGGTTAGAACATTGGAAAGAAAGTGGAATTTTTAGTCATATGATACAACAGCCAGGTTATCTATCTGAGATTTGTCTTCATCATCACAGGTGTCACCTACACATTCCTTGCTCTTGTTATGTTCAGAAGGTAAATGTAAAACTCGATAAGGTCATATTCGAAGAGGTCAAGAGTTCTGGGTAAGAAGTGTACCTGAGGGGAGTTGAAAGAGTTCAGAGTGAGACCTTTGATGCAACAAAGCAGTTGCTAGCAAGGTCAAGACGTGTTTCAAAGCAACATGATAAGTGTTACACAAAGCATCTCTTGAAGGATTGATGAAGGCTTACTCTGAGGCAGGACACTCATGAAGAGGTACAACTCAGTCTGTGTTATGGTTTTTTTTCTTTCTTCTACTATCTTTGTCATCTCCTCTTTGAAACCTATTCATCATCATATCTTGGGCATGTACATTTCAGCCTATGATTATTCTCATCTTCTCTGCATCATAGGCTTTCCTCACATCTCCATTCTCGCTGTTTAGAACCCTCTTTACCATATTTGAATATTCTTCTCATTCTGGGTTATTCCATAGACAGCCTTCTCTGCAGCATAGTCTGTCTTCTATGCTTAGTAGTCCTTTTCATCTGCTTCCATAGGATTCCATGGTTATGTGTTGCCTTCCTTATATATCTGCTACCCTGTACCATAGTTCTTCATTCTCAATCTGCGCAATCTAGTGTTGCTCTTGAGTCCTCCTCAGTCCCCTAAGTCTCTAAGCATCCTCTCCGCTTTCTCAAGCATATAGTTGTGCTGACCATTCTTCTGAACATATAGATATCCCCTCCAGGCTGAGTCATACCTCTTCGTGAGTGTCCTGCCTCAGAGTAAGCCTCTGTCGATCCCTCAAGAGACGCTTTGCATAACAAAAGATTGAGAATCTCCTTCGTTCCTCCTATCTAGGAGAAGGACCCACCACAGACAACATATCTTGCCTTTGTATCCTAGAGTTCTCTGACGAGGAAATACCCACAGCACTCTCTAGTCCTTGCATCCAAGAACCTCCCCTGATCCCAACCCCCAGATGCCATAGAATCCTTGGCTCCCAGTACTACAGCAACCCCACAGTACCAACCTTGACCCCATCTACCATTGTTCCAGCAGTCCTCCCCACTCTAGCAACAATTCCCCCAGTAAAAATGATGGAACTTAAGGCAGCCCTCCCTGCAGACTTCTCTGGAGAACCCTCTGATGCCATTCATTGGATCAAGGCCATGAAGGTCTATTTCTCCATTAACTCTTCTCTCTACACCAGCAACCAAACAAAGATCATGACCATCCTGAACAAAATGAGCAAAGGATATGGTGTCTCCTTCTCCAAGATGTGGTACAACCACATCAACAATAGAAACATTGCTAATTCTGAAAAAACCTTTGACAAATTCATCGTAAACTTTGAGTCCACATTCTACCCCTTTGATACAGAAGCCACAGCACACCATGAACTAGTTTGCCTCTATTACGGGTTACCTTCTAGGCTAACCGTAAAACCTAGCAGGATTACTTCACACTAGCGAGACTGAGAATGACTGATCAGAGAGCGCATGGCTAGCTGCGAAGACTTGTCAGAGAGCAGAAGAGACGTGCAAAAGCAGAGGTCTATCTGAGAGAGGAATGCCTTTCCAACGTAACTCGACTTGAGCAAGGGCTTGGAGAGTGTTCGAATAGTCGACGGGAGATGCCTTCCCAAGAGGATGCACATGAGACAAGGACTTGGAGAGAAAGATATCAAGTAGTGTTGTTGTTACAAGATACGATGGTACAAGAGATGCCTGAAGGCAAGTACAGGGAGAAGCCAGGTTATGGCAGAGTGGGGCTAGGTAGATCAAAGCTAAGAATACAACGGTGAAGGAGGAAACGCCTAAATAGCGTTCAAGGGTTCGATGACAAAACGATGACAAAGACGAAGAATGTTCTAGAGAGTCTAAGAAGAAAAGCCATGAGGCGAAGAAGTGTTCTAAGAATACACGGGGATCAAAGAAGCGAAGTCAGATGTTACAAGGTTCGATGAAACATGTTACAAGGTTCAAAGAAGAAGCGGAAATGAATACCGCATGTCATAGGTCTAGGGGAGTTCAAGGAACGAGGCGTCTAGGGCGAAGGGTATCGGGAGAGGTGAGAGACAAAGACTGGTGATAAGCCAGTTCTCAGAGGGTCCCGTGGAGGAGAAGGTCCAGGGATTCGAAGGGAGTGTCCGGGAGGACATCGTGGATGATCCATTGAGGATCTGAGAGAGTGCTGGCGTTCGCCAGCGGTCCTTGTGATGCGAGAGCGACGGTAGACGAGGTGTCTAGAGCGAGGAAGATCTCAGAGCATCGGAGAGTCGAAGAAAAAGATATGGGGCCTTAGCATATTGTAACAGCCTCACCCAGAAATCCACCAAACGACCTGATGAGGAAAATGACAATGGTTTCCAAAAGTACATCACCAACTTTCAAAACCTTGCTGCCAAGGCCAAGATCTCTGACCAGACCACCCTCATTGACCAATTCTCTTTGGGGTTAGACCAACAATTGACAACTATGATTCTATCCATGTCCTCCCTCCCCACCATGCTCAATGACTGGATTGATAAAGTTAAAACTTTCCATGCTCAGAAAGCTCATATCGCAGCACTTCGCAAGGGACATAGGACCCCTTCCTCCTTCACCAGTTGTTCCTCAGCCCCTGATCAAAATGCCATGGAAGTAGATGCAGATGCACTATTAGTACTAAGGTACAGTATGATGGCTATAGCAACAAAGACGATACTCACAATTGTGAGCACCATCATTATGCAACACTACAATAGAGGATGGATGATGATAGACAACACTGCCAAGCAATGTTAAGGTATCAATATACATTGATAACAATAAGAAATGGCTCACAATTATACTGACATATCATTATGACAATGTGCTGCCACCTTCAGGTTTCATTACACTAATTGATATAGGTGCTACTACATGTTATAAATGATCATAGTCACACATGAAGAAGTAAAAGCTTATCTAATTGGGTGAGCAGATTAATATTGTGAATTGAACTCAGTCTGGGCAATGCTGGTGATACATGTGATGAACAGCATCTTTCAGATCAAGTTCGATTCACAATATCAACCCACTCATGAGGTTAGATAAGCTTTTCTTCTTTACTTGACAACCACATAGCACTTTATGTAGACAGAATATACACTTGTTTAAAAGAATCAAGAACTTTATTTATTTAGCTCTTTATGTAGGCAGTGTACACCACTCATTTAGAGTAAAGGACATCATCCTTTTTATTTGTTCATTCAAATCAGCAGTAATGCCATTTTTCTTTCTTCTCTCATAGCCCAGTCCAATTTGTCCTTATTGGCCCTTTTCTTGGTTTTTTTCCTACTTTTGATCTTCCTTGATATACAATATCACCCAGTGGTACAGTATGTACCTTCTGGCTCTCAACTTTGACTTTGACTTCAAAGTTTCTTGCTGCTTGATAGGCTTTCCAGAAGTGTGCAAGTTGTAGTGTGCACCACTGCCTTACTTTTGTAAGATGTTTCTATGTGTGCAAATATAGAAGATACAGTGGCTCAAAAAAGTGTCTCAATATTAGGTCATTTTGTAAAGATTACATATTTGTAAGCCAGCAACAAACAATTAGATAATATAATTACAGAATAAATGAAAGAACTTGTCCTTGGCTTTCTAATGCATATTTGGTCATATAATCTAGTTTCCATGGTACTAAGATATAACTATTTTAAAATGATGTGTTATTGGGACACTTATTTGAGTATGATATTAAAAATCAATATTTGATGAATAACATAAGACTTTGATGGTTGCTATGCTTCAACACTGCCTATTTATGTAATTTACATAATTATGAGTGACATACAGTAAATGATGGAGATACTATTCAACTAACTCTACCTCATCATGAAATCTACTTCTATCTCTGTCAAAGTTAATATCCTCTTTCTTTCTGAATCTGGCCTTTCTCCTCATCAAATCTCTTTTAAAACTGGTCTAGGAAAGTCTACTGTGGCCAGGATCATCAAAGAAATCTGTCCAGGCAAGGAGAATATCAAATTAGGATGTTCTTTCAAGCTTTCTTCAGCTGATAGAAGGAGAATTGTTTCTAGTATTACCACTGGAAAGGTTGAAAATGCTGTCCAGGCAACTCAACTCATTAACTCAACTCTTTCCTCTCCTGTCTCTTCTCAAACTATTTGCAATGTTCTTGGGACTGCCTCCTTGAAAGCTGTGGTCAAGAAAAAGAAGCCTTTTTTATCTGTTAGGCATAAGCAGGAAAGGCTAGCCTTTGCTCTTAAGCATCAAAACTGGACTATAGAGGACTGGACTAGAGTTATTTGGTCAGATGGAAAGAAGTATGTAAGGAAAGTGGCAGGAAAACCACTACAGGACAAGGAAATACAAGGTACAGTAAAGTTTGGAGGAGGTTCCTTGATGGTTTGGAAATGTATGAGCTGGAATGGAGTGGGAATTCTTGCTGAGGTGGAAGGGAAGATGAATGCTGAACAGTATGTCTCCATTTTGGAGGGAAATCTGCTTCCTAGCATGGAGTATTCTAGAATCCCTGAGGAGAGCATTATCTTTCAACAAGATAATGATCCCAAGCATACTTTCAAAAGAGCCTTAAATTGGATGGAATCTCAAGGTATCAAGGTTCTTGATTGGCCAGTACAATCTTCAGATCTTAATCCTATTGAACATTTATGGTAAACTCTCAAAAAGAAGTTCAATGGCTATGTAGCACCAGCAAAGGGTGTTTGGGATCTTTGGGAGAGAATTAAAGTGGAATGGAATAAGATGGAGGCTGAGGAGTGTCAAAGATTGGTAGAAAGCATGCCTAGAAGATTGAAGGCAGTGATAAAAGCAAAGGGAGGACATACCAAATACTAAAAATATATGATATTAATGTTGTTTAAAAAAGTGTTCTAATGACATACAGCTTTAAAATGGCTATATTTTAGTGCCATGAAAACCAGTGTAGAGCACATAGTGACTCTACGGTTATATTCTATCATTTTTAATATATAAGACCTCTGATTGTATTTCTCAAATCATCTGTATACCACCTTAACCCCTTTTTTTCTGCTTAGATTGATTAGATTGACTGATCCAAGTTGGAAACTCATTATGGGTTGCTGCCAACGATCCCTTCAGTCCGAATACCCTTCAATGGGTAGGATCAATGTTACTTTGTATTTTTGGCACATTTTCTGCATTATTTTCCATTATTCTCATTTTTATCTCAGTTGAGCTCACCCAGCATTTCAAAGTTTTGTAGTGTTGGTCCGATTATAATCGGCCGACAGCTTCTTTGACAGGTAGATTTCTGAATTTACCCTCTACCTTGTCTTTCCCCTTAATCCCATTCACTTTTGTTTCGCCAATATGTTCAATATACAGTCTGGGGTATGCCCTGGACTATAAGTCTGTATTTTGCAGGACAATAAAGAGGGTTGGCATCCCCTTCACACTATCATCCTCCAAGAATCAATCCCAGCTCTCTATCCCTTGGAAAATATCACCGAAACCTCTCTGTCATCATTGCTAATATCTCCGGCATCCATCTCCATTGGTCAGATGCAGCTGGCGACTTCTTCACCCTCTCAATCTTTTTTGACTTGTCACTCAGCCCAATGGGTGCCAATTATTGTCACTGCAAGCATTGGCCTTAGGCAACTTGCATTATCACTTTCCCCATTGTCTATCTGGCAGATCATGGCCTTTGGCAATCCACCTCATCGCTATCTATCACCTCCATTGTCCATCAGGCAAGTCATGGCCTTTGGCAACTTGTCTCGTTGCCATTTCTGTTTCCTTCCTTCTGTTGGACTAGTCTTGGCCTTCAGCCACTAGTCTCCTTGTCTTCCTTACTTTTCGTTGAACTAAAGCTGTCAAGTACAGTTTCTATCTTGACTCTACAAAGGTCTACTCATTACAGGGTCCCTTGGGAGAACAAATCACATTCCTCTTTTCATAACTACACTACAGGAGGTAGGGACTAACCATCTCAGCCTCTTCTAGTCATCTTCACCAGGTCATATGATCAAATATGCATTAGAAAGCTAGGGATAAGTACTATAATTTACCCTGCAATTATATTACCTAATTGTTTGTTGGTGCTTTACAAATCAGCAATCTTTACAAAATGACCTAACATTGGGACACTTTTTTGAGCTACTATATATGGTATTTTGAAGTATGTGTTACATTTGCTAGGTTGAATGTTGAACTCAAAAAAGCTCTAGTCAAGGTCAAAGGTTCTGGGTCAGATACATACCTGTAGAGATCAAGAGTAAGACCTAGTTACAACAATATGGTTGCTTGCTAAGGTCAAGATGCATTCACAAGTATGCAATAGACTTTTAGGGAGTCAAGGACTTTTATTCAAGGTATGAGGTACAAGTGTTACTAGAGCAAGGCTTGAGTAGATCAAGGTTAAGGAAGAAGAAGGGGATGCACAAAGAAATGGGTTTATATATATGAAAGGATAAATGTATGCAAATAAGTTAAGTAATACAAATAGAAATAGGTGGAAGGGGGTGGAATGGATGACTAAGCAAGTGATATACAGTAAGGAAGCTATGACCAAGATGAAAGAGAATTAGTCATCAAGGAAAAGGAAATGATAGTCCAAGAAATCATAACAATACCCCCCAACTATGGGTGAAGTACCTAATGAACCCAAATTTTATAAATCAAGATATCCTCCCAAGGGAGAACCAGTGACATTTACTCAAGCAGTTTTATCCCACATGTCATCTGGGAGAGAAGGAGAATGTCTTTGAGAAGAGAGGTGGTGTTGACAAGCCAGAAGATAAGAGGGTCTCATTCTGACAGTAAGCAGCCTAGGACGAGTTCAGATAGAAGGGTTTGAGACACGATGAGCTCAGGAGGTGGTGGTGGATGATCAAGATGCTGCAGATGGAGACAATGAAGATAAGGAGGTAGGTGGAGAATGGGGAGTTTGATGGGCTGGGCAAAACTGTTGAATGTATCCCAGGGCCTAATAAAGGCAGAGGGGGTATTGATAGACTCAACAGTAGATACAAGTATACCTAAGACATTGACATTGGAAGCAGACTTCATTGTATTAGGGGTGGACCAAGTCTAGTCATCAGTTTCTGAAAAATCCTGACCACCAGACATCTACTTATGTTATGAAACCTATATTAACAACCTATTTTTCTAGATATTTCTATCATTTTTCCTAATTTTCTATGACAACATCTAACTTCTACAATATAAAAGCCAACAAGTGCTGACTAACATCTCACATAATACAATCTAGACCCATGACATGTGTTTCCTTTCTATTTCCACTTTAACTCATTCTTTTCATTACCATTCTTCTTCTTCTTTATGCTTTCCTTTTCAACCACATGTTGAACACACAATGGCCTCACCTTTTTAATTACCATGCCTTGTTTCTCTTATCTTTCATTACCACTCACAGCCTTCTTCACTTCTGCTCTTCTTAAGGCTGGGGTATAGCATTCTTGATTCCCATTGCTTCTTTCTGACTCACACAAACTCTGCCTGACTCAGCCTTATTGCTAGGGCTAAGGGTATAGACTTATATAGTAATATTAAGTATCAAATATGTATAAACATACAAGTAGTATATAAAGGCCCAAGAGCCAGCCAAGAGGACCTCAGTTCATCCTCTTCAGTTTTCCTCTACAACCAACAAACACAGTAGAACATCAACTCCCTTATTTTCTCTACAACAATCCTAAGTGAGTGGCCTATAGCCTTAAGTGGTTGTAGGATTGCTTCAACTCAAGCAAGCATTCACTTTTCATTGGTGTGAATTGGGAAGGAGGATATGGAGGGAGTGGAAGGAAGGGATACCACACTTGGCCTGGCTTGGCACATAACATTGTTAAGGTCCACAACATAGCAATCTAGTTTGTTGAAGAACTCCCCCATTTCCAGTTGGTAAATGAGAATGTTGAGCTCCCCTTAGATTTGGGCTTATATGTTGGCTACCAGTTTGCTGAGGAAGACAGAGTCTACATTGTTGGAGAGGGCAAAGGTGTTGGCTATGATAGCCAGTCATTCATTATGTAGAAATGTATTGTATACAGTGAGGATGGGGGAACCCATATCTACATGGGCTGAGAAGGGACAGGCAAGATGGAAGTTGGTTAGGTGGCCATAGGCCCAAGAAAGATAGATGGTGTCAGGGAAGTCATTGCGAAGTCTATGTGTTATGATATGCTAAGGCCCCACCTCTTTTTCTTCATCACACCCAATGCTCTAAGACCTTCCTTGCCTTAGACACCTTGTCTACCATTGCTCTCACATCACAAGGAATGCTGGTGAATGCCAGCACTCTCTTGAATCCTCAATGGATCACCTGTGATGTTCTCCTGGATACTCCCTTCATATCCCTGGACCCTCTCCTCCATGGAACTCTCCTTGAACTGGCTTATCCCCAGTCTTCGCCTCGCTGAAACCCCAATACCCTCTACCCTAGACACCTTGTTTTCTTGAACACTCTAGACCTATGCCTCATGGTATTCATTTCCACTTCTTCTTCAAACCTTGTAACACATTCCTCAAACCTTGTATCATCTGACACCGCTTCTTTGATCCCTGTGTATCTTTAGAACCTTCTTCCACCTCATGGTGTGTCTTCTTTGATTTCCTAAGAACATTCCTTCACTTTGTCATTGCTTTGTCATTGAACCCTTGGACACTATTTAGGCATTCCCTCTCCACCAATGTATTCCTTAGCTTTGATCTACCTAGCACCCCTCCATCACATCTTGTACCCAGAACTTCTCCTCTGTAACATTTGTACCATGCATCCAAGCGATTTTGTCAACGCACTCTTGTCTCTCAGTTGTCTTCTCTATAGTTGTGCTATCATTTGGTTCATCATCCATGAATGCCAGGATCCATCAGCTCCCTATGCCTTAAGGGAGCAATCTTCACCTCTCTGATGAGTCTTCCATGGCTGACAACTTTGTTCTTTGATCAAGCACTCCATGCTCTCTGTCCCGTTGGTGTGTTAGAGTCCTCGCTAGGTATTACGGTTAGCCTAGAAGGTAACCCATAACACTATGGGCATAGAGTGGTTCATCAACTGCTGAGATTGTGGAAGATAAGGGGGTATTGGTGACTGAGGTGGGAGGAAGATACTCAGCAACAGGTAAGAGGTTATCAGAATTGGGTATGAGGTCATCATTGGAGGTAGAGGAATGAAGATGGTAGGTGAGGGTCATAGTGAAGTTTGAGCAAAGAAAGAGATAAAGGGAGAAGTCAGAGAATTGAAGATGGAAGAAAGGATTAAAGAGAGAAAAATTTTAGGTGAGGCTTTTTATAATCAACTAGAATATCTTTTGCATGAGAAAATTCCTTTTCAGGAACCCATGAGTCTTCTTCAGCAGTATATCCTTTCCACCTGACTAAGAAGGAGCATATTGATAGGATACCTCTGTGGCATAGGATTTTTTCTATTTTCTATTTTTCTTTGTCTTTGATGAGGTCAGGTGGTGGGACAGGGAAGTTTGGTCTATGTGTGGCATTTTCATTATACTTGAAAAGAAGGGAGGCATGAAAGATGGGGTGAATCTTCCAGGTTTTGAAGAGGTGTAAGCAGTAGGTGATCAGTGATAGAACTTTAGTGATTGTGAAGGGTCCTTCTCTTTTAGGTGTGAATTTTGGGGAGGTGAGGTGGTGTTTCAGGTTGTGGGCTTCTGGCCACACCTTATCCCCTCAGGAGAATAGAGAGAAGCCTTTTGAGTTCCATACTTTCATCACTTGTCTGGCTAATTTGTGAGCAGTGAGAGCTTCTTTCCTGGCCACATTTAGGAGGAAAAGTCTGGTTTGGATGGTGGGGATGTTTGTTTCAGTGATGACAGTGGAGAAAGATCAGGGTTCATATCCAAGCATAAGAAAAAAGGGGGATTTGTTGGTGACAGAGTGAGGTCAGTGATTATAGGTGAATTCAGCATGGAAAATATACTCTGCCCAGGTGGTAGGGCTGTTATAGCAATAGATTTGGAGATAAGTTTCTATTTTCTAATTGACTTGTTCAGTTTGTCTGTCAGATTGAGGATGGTATGCAGTAGAGAGATTTAGAGAGCATCTGAGGAGGTTTGCCAGTTCTTTAGCAAAAGCTGAGGCAAATTGGGGTCCTTTGTTAGAGATGATGGTGTTATAGAGGCCAAAGTGAAGGTAGACTTTATGGAAGAAGGGGTTGGCAATACCTTCTGTGGATATGGTTTTATTCATGGAGCAAAGAATTACCCCCTTAGTAAGTCCATGGTTGACCATGACCAAAAGAGAGTTGAAGCCCAAGG
>JBBPUN010000554.1:0-11645 GCA_038094715.1 Heimioporus punctisporus | reverse complement strand
AAGGAAGAGTTACAAAGTTACTAGAGCTAGGCTCAAGTAGATCAAGGTTAAGGAGAAAGAGAGGATGCGCCAAAGAAAGGGTATATATACCTGAAGGAACAAATAAGCGCAAACGAGTTAAGTAATATAAATGGAACTTCGTGGAATATGATGGAAATGATGACTAAGCAAGTGGAGGTTTTGGGATAAGACCGAGATGGGAAGGGATTAGTCATTGAGAAAAGAAATAATAAGTCCAAAAGAATCGTAACACATGCCTTCTTCAATGTCGGCTATTGACTATGATTTAATTCATCGTCGCTTAGGACACTCGTCCCCTGAGGTCATCAGGGCTGGTAAAAAACACCTAAAGGATTTTCCTGACATAAAGATCCCATCAAAGATTGACGTCTGCCCTGGATGTCAACTTGGCAAACAGCCGAATCGTCACTTTCCTCATTCAGAGATGCGGGCAACTGCTCCATTTGAATTAATCCACTCAGATCTCAAATCATTTGAGGTCACCTCTTACCATAAATACAAATACGCTGTCATCTTTTATGACAATTATACTTCAACTGCTTGGACGATCCTCATTAAAACAAAGGATCAGACACTTAAAGTGACCAAACAATGGTTTGCCTTAGTCCGAAATCAGTACAACACCGTTATAAAACACTGGCGCTCTGATGCAGGAGGAGAATATACCTCAAAAGCTTTCACTGAATTCCTCAAGGACAATGGTGTGAATATCCAACAGTCCGCCCCTTATGCTCACCAGCAAAATGGCTGAGCGGAGCGTTTAATTCGTACTTTGATGGATAAAGCTCAGGCTATGTGCTTACATGCTTGCCTACCACCTTCATACTGGGAATGGGCTCTGCTTCATGCAACTCATATTTACAATCGGACCCCCCAAGCACGTCTTTGTTGGGATACACCCCTTACACTACTTCAGGGGGAGAAACCTTCAATTTCTCACTTACGCGTCTTTGGTTGTGGTGCCTATGTGCATATACCAGAAGAAAGGAGAGGTGGAAAACTGCAACCTAAATCGCAGCTTATGATCTATCTTGGTGTCGCTCCAGGAAGTGATTCGAATTGTCTCTTCATGAGTCCTAACAATGCTTTAATCACCTCAGCTCATGCGATCTTCGATGAAAATCTCTTCCCTAGATGCCCTGGATCAAAACCTCACCTACCACATTCCGGTCCTACACCCCCAGTTCACTCACATGATGATGATGATGAGGACCTCTTCTCAAATTCGGATTCTACTTCTTCTGATTGGGAATCTGATGCGGCTCAGCCCGCTCCCCGATCCTCCTCACCAATCAGGCCTAGTTCTCCTGTACAAACCGAACCTGGAACTCCTCCACGGACCCCTAGTCCTATCCCTCCAGCTCCACCACAAACACCTCCCTCCAATTGTCCTCCTCCTGTTGGACCTCCTCCTATACCCAGGCGTAGTGAACGCTTACGCAACCCACCTACACGCCCTGGAAATGTCTATGGAGAAAAGCGTCATCCTCTCAAACAATTGAAGGATATCGAAAACGCCACTAAATGGAAGGAGCTCATAGGTGAAAAACCTGGTCCCTCTCAATCTACACCGGAACCTAATATCCCTGGTGGCCTACCCACTGAAGATTCAGAGGCTGAAATTGAACACCTCACCAGTGAAGGGGGAGATGCATTGGTTTCCTACCTTTGTGAACGCGCCTTTCCACACCCATCAGCATTTGGTGCTATCCCCAATCTGAGAGAATGGACATTCCGTGACATCCTTAAACTTCCTGAACAAGAGCGAAAGGACTGGCTTAAAGCCTGTGAGGAGCAACTCCAAATGCTCAAAGATCGCAAGGTCTATGAGATTGTGCCACGCCCACAGCACAGAAAAGTAATAAAAAATCGTTGGGTATTTGATCAAAAATCAGATGGTCGTAAATGTGCCCGCCTAGTAGCCAAAGGCTTCTCCCAGGTTGAAGGCCTAGACTTTGACCAAGTCTTTTCCCCAGTGGTCAGATTCGAAACTGTGCGCTGCATGTTTGTGCTTAGCGCTTTAAATAACTGGTACATCACAGGATTAGATGTAAGATCTGCCTATCTATATGGCAAACTGGACGAGGAAATCTATATGGAGTTTCCTGAAGGTTTCTTGCCACCTGAACACAAAGGCAACGTACTCCGCCTACTATGTGCACTCTATGGACTCAAGCAAGCCGGCTTAGCCTGGTGGAAAGCTTTAGACAAATCCATGGCGGACTTAGGCTTCAAGCGTCTCAAAACTGATGCTGGCCTCTTAATTTATCGCAAAGGAACAAATGTAATACTAGCGATAGTCTACGTTGATGACGCCCTTTTCTGCGGACCTAATCGAGCCTTTGTAGACAAGGTTAAGGCCGCATTCATGAGGAAATGGGAATGTCGAGATCTTGGGGAACCCTCTGAATTCCTCAGGATGAATATCAAGCACGAAGGTCAAACTATCCGGATAGACCAACGCGATTACCTTGAAAAAGTTATTGAGAGATGTGGTATGCAAAACGCCAAAGCCGCTCCTACACCTCTTCCACAGGGTTATTACCCTCTACCAAGTGAACTTCCAGTACAACCTGAGTTACGAACACGTTTCCAAACTGTGATTGGATCACTACTTTACCTAATGATTGGGACTTGCCCCGATATCTCGTATGCGGTTACCCAACTCGCTCGAATGTCTGCAAATCCTTCCCAGGAACATCTCGATCATGCCTTATACATATGCCGTTATCTGGTTGGCACTCGCAATTATTGCATCACCTATAACGGATCCAGTGATAATGGCTTAATTGCCTGTACTGATGCAGATTGGGCCTAAGATCCCATCACCAAACATTCTCAAACTGGCTTTTACATCAAAATGGCTGATGGCGTGTTCTTGTGGAACTCACACCTTCAAAAGTCCACAGCTGTCTCTTCCACAGAAGCTGAATACATGGCGCTTAGCGATTGCTCGCGTCAATGCACGTGGATTCACCATATGATGGGCGAATTAGGCTATAAGCTGAACCGAGTACCCATCTGTGGAGACAACCAAGGTAGCCTCTTTATGGCACAAAACCCAGTCATCGAACGCCGCAACAAATATATTGATGTCAAGTACCATTTTGTACAAGACGCAGTTCTGTTGCACAAGTTAATAGAGCTATTCTATATCCCAGGGACTGACAACCCAGTGGACATGTTCACCAAGAACCTTGGACATGTCAAGTTCAAGAAATTTCGCTCACAACTTGGATTGAAGTTTAACTCCTAGTGTTCCCCTCTATTAAATAATGCTTTTAGTACAGTGTACCAAGCAAGGGGGAGTGTTGAACGGAACACTTAGTATACATACTTAGTTAGTAGTTCACACAAAACTTTACTATAAAGGATGTAACTCTTAGCTGAGTTTAAATCTTAAGTCTTTTGACCCTGACTTTCATCATCGACCCTGACAAGGAACTACTCGACAATCAAACAGGTATGTGCTAAGTCCTTTCCTAGATAGCGCACTCGCAACAGATTACACCGACCGATCCAACTTGGAAACTCATTATGGGTCGCTGCCGACGACCCCTTCGGTCCGAATACCCCTCAATGGGTTGGATCGACGTTACTTTGTATTTTCGGCACGTTTTCTACCTTATTTTTCCATTACCTTCACTTTCGCCTCAGTCGAGCTCACTCAGCAACTTGAAGTTTCATAGTGTCGGTCCGATTATAATCGGCCAACGGTTTGTTGACAGGTAGATTTCCAATCTTATCCCCTACCTCGTCTCTTCCTTGAACCCTATTCACTTTTGTTTCGCCGATACGCTCGATATACAGTCTGGGGTGTGCCCTGGACTATAAGTCTGTATTCTGTGGAACAATAAACATCTTTCGCATCCCCTTCACACTACGGCCCTCCGAGAATCAACCCCGGCCCTCTGTCCTTTGTGAAATATTACCGAAGCCTCTCCGTCGTCGTCGCTAACATCCCCGGCATCCATCTCCGTCGGTCAGGCGTGGCTGGTGACTCCTTCATCCTCTTGATCTTTCTCAACTTGTCACTTGGCCCAGCGGGCGCCGATTATTGTCACTGCAAGCGTCAGCCTTAGGCAACTTGCACCATCGTCTTACCCATCGTCTATCCGGCAGGTCACGGCCCTCGGCAACCCGCCTCATTGTTATCTACCGCTCTCGTCGTCTATCTGGCAGGTCACGGCCTTCGGCAACCCGCCTCATCGTTAGCTACCGCCTTCGTTAACCATCGGGCAAGTCACGGCCTTCGGCAACTTGTCACGTCGTCGTTTCTGTTCAACTTCCCTCTGTCGGACAAGTCTCGGCTTTCGGCCGCTAGTCCCTTCGTCTCCTTTACTCTTTATCAGACTAAAGGCTGTCAAGTAAAGTTCCTTTCTTGACTCTACTAAGGTCTACTCGTTACAGGGTCCCTTGGGAGAACAAATCGCGTTCCCCTTTTCACAACTACACTACAGGAGGTAGGGACTAACCATCTCAGCCTCTTCTAGTATTCTTCAGTGAGAGCGATGGTAGATGAGGTGTCTAAGGCAAGGAAGGTCTCAGAGCATCGGAGAGTCAAAGAAAAGCTACAGGGCCTTAGCGTATCATAACAGGAACACTTTGATCAGGGGTGAGATTGTCCCTGTCGATCTCAGACATCTGGCTGAGGGGTATGAGAGTGCTAAGTGGGAATGACACTGATCAGGTGTCAAGTGCTGTCAGTAACGTAAATATACCTAGATGTTATCTGGAGCTCATACTCTTCTCTTTCTCTTGAGAGAGTGTGTTGGCAGGTTTGGCATATGTAACATAGGGTTTGAAAAGATGAGAGAAGGGTAGCTAATCCTACTCAGAAAGGTGGGGGTGAAGAATAAAAGAGTTTGTCCTAATGAAGCAACTCTGCAACTAACGAAGATCACAAGCCACTATCTGAGTAGAGACAAGGGAAGATGAAGGATGAATCTGCCCTTGATTGAAGAGAAAAGACCAAGAGAACAAACTGAAGTCCTCTGGCAATGTATTGACAGCTTAAAAACTATACAAGAAGTACATAACAAGTAACAATGGTCCGTGCATCAACACATAGCCAATTGTTATGTGAGTGATCACAAGATATGGAGTAAAGTGTCAACAGTGAGAACAAACAGTTAAGAATAAAGTGATATGAGAACAAAGGAAAAAGATGATTGGTATGAGAGAAATAAGTAAAGATAGATTGACAGAAATAAAGATAGGAGTATACTGAGATCTTGGTAAAGATCTAATGGGATATGATCTGATCTTATCAGTGTAAACCCCTATTGAAAGTAAGAATGAAAGCAAAGTAAATCAAAGGAATCATGATGTTTGGAAAGTAATAGGTTAAGAGAGATAAAGAAATGTAATAAAGTGTGTCATGCACAAGTAGGATTTGTAAGGATTGCAACACAGCTTCTGTTATAGTTGCTTAGTTTCCCTCTTCTTCCTTATTCCATAGGGTTCTACAATTATGCATCATCCACTACTTATATCCTCTGCCCTATATTGTTGTACTTCATTCTCAATCTGCACAATCTAGCTTTCTTCTTGAGTCCTCCTAGCCCAAAGACCCTAAGCTTCCCTTCTGCTTTCTCAAAAGCATATAGTCTTACTGACCATTTTTCTAAACATATAGATCTTATCTCCTTGGGCTGAGTCATACTCTTCATGAGTAAGTGTCCTGCCATTGGATAAGTCCTCAGTTGATCCCTCAAGGTACACTCTATGTAACACTGCAGAGAGGCTATCCATGGAAGGAACTAGAAGAAAAGAGACAAACAGAGTATGACTAAATGGGCAAGATTACAATATGAGGGTTTCCAATAAAAAGAAGAAGATAAATGTATTCATAGGAGAATAAAGGCATACCAAAGACAAGAGTATATGTGGGAAGAAGGTAAGAGACAAAGAGAGAAGGCAAAAGAGAGAAAACTATAACAGTTGGATATTGTAATAGTAAGCAGAATTACTCATGATGACAAATATATGAAATAGGAATATGAAATACAATCTGTCATACATCATTATGACACATATAAAATGACTCAGCATTATTGGTAATGACTAAATGTTATTAATAAGACTTCTAGAATGTTATAGAACATGATAGAATGAAGATCATTCTAGAACATAGAATGTTCTGGACAAAATATGTGATATTTCATGTGATGTTCTAGACTCCTCTATTCATGTGTCACTATTAGTCATCAGTGGACACCTTTATCATTATGACTAGGTTAGAAAGTCTTAGAGAAATATAGTATGAAGTCTACATTCTCAACACCCTCCAAATGCCAATGTGAACATGGACATCAGTTTGGTTCAACAAAGGTCTGGTTCAAACTGAGGTTCAGGACTGGACTGATGCATCACTACCAATAACATCAACATAACCTTGCTTGCATAGGGAGGATAAACACCACAAGGAGCTTGTCATGATGGTCCAGCATTGGTTTGAGATAGCAGCAGTCCAAGAAATAGTCATATCAGGAAGGCAAGCACTACTTCATCTTAAAGATGGTTGGAGGGTGCTGGAACAGTAGTTTATGATGGATCTTACAGCAAAAACTAGTGATAATCAATAGCACAAACTTAATGCATAATGTCCATACTGTATTGTTGCAAGTGATTTGATCATTATCAATGAAAATTTCCTCCCTTCATCAACTTAAAACCAGGCTCATCCAACTTTGTCAGACCCAAAGTCGAATGTAGTGCTAATGGAATCTATCACTTATACATTCCAAGTAAATTTCAAAACTATGAATGAAACATCTATTTCACATCTCATACACTAGCATCAAACTCAAGCATCAGACCTAAAATTTCACCAAAAGGTAGAAAGCAAAAAGGTGTATACTGATAGAAATAAGAAACTACATAAAAATATATTACACCGACAGGGTGCACACTGCGTGATCGTCATTGCGGTGTCATCGTAATTAGGATGTCACATCGTCGAGGTGGCGAGAACCATCGTCTTGCTGCCGTCTACCCACCTGGCACCACAGCACATCTCAGGCAAGAGGGCAGGCAGGGAAGGGCCATGGAGGTCGCCTAGCTGCTGTTCATGCACCAGACTCCGCCGTGGTGGATGCATCATGTGTTACCGCCGTCGTCGTTAGGGCGAGGGTGGGAGAGGGCCCGGGCGGGTGGGCGGGAACGACGGAAGAAACGCAGGATGTCGTCGAGACCAGGGAGTAGACAAAGGAGGCGGCGGAGGTCATCTTGTCATTGCTAACACACCCGGGGAGGCTGTTATAAGTGCGCGTGTCGCGTGTCGCTGTCGTCGACTCGTCATCGTCGGGGCCAGAGAGCAGGAGAGGGAGGAGGGCGAGGGAAAGGGACAGGGTGGCAGATGTCATTGAGGCGAAAGGGCAGGCGAGGGTACCCAGAGGTCACCTCGCTACTGTTGGCGCATGCGATACGCCATGTTGTTGTCCGGCGGCACCGGGCGCATCAGCGGCGACGAGGCATGTCATTGTTGTCGTTGTCGTCGAAGGGAACGCAAGTGTGACAGTCAGCGTCACACAGTAGTCGGCAGAGGTAAAATGAGTTACCGCAGGTGTCTGGTGTCCTTTGTGACATAACTTGCAGGTTCGCTAGCTGATACAAGCTCCGAGTCGTAACAGGGGACACAACACTCCGGCTAAACTAAATTTACTCGCTTTTTGTATTACTAACCACAAGGACCCAACCATCGTGCCATCGGCAGTAATCGCGCGGACTAGGAATGAATTCGCCCAAAGAAACACTTAGTGCGTACAACTGGCATCTAAACATTGGCAACCGATCTCAGGAGACGATAGGTGGACTTTTGGCTGGCACACTTCGTGAGTGCTAGGCTTTTGTATTCTATCACCTTGCATTGGTGACCCACGACTTAAAGTCAATACCTACCTATACGGTCTGGTGACATATCAGTTCGCAGCGTACCACCAGACGAGTATGTGAATACAAGTCGAACATAGTTTTCGTTCGAAATAGCTCACACTCGAAATCTAGAGTTCGATGATTCACGCTGGATAAAGTTGGTTGGTCACCAATTTCCACCGCACCTTCTTAATATGTGATGCTAGATACATGATACTCTTTTTATTTGTTTTGGACACCTTCCACAGCGTTGCGTGAGTACCACAGTGATGGAATTGCTGTTTGATGTGACAAGTCTGTTGTATAGAGCCATTTATTTAGTGTGCGTATTCCAACCTGTACGTTTGGCTCGACACGCTCAGCATGCGCGCTAGTTTGGGGACGTACAGCAATCCAGAAAATTCTCGTAAGCAATCCTATTACACTCCTGACTTTTCCTATATTTTCTCCCAAGTCAGTTTATGGCCTTTCCAATTCAACGTCGTCGGCGTCGTGCTCGTTGCCTTTCCAACACACTTGTTTCTGGGTGTTAGGTGGCCATATGCTGTTTTTGCGCGATCATGAATTGATTCATTATTTACGCAGAATTTGGCAATTGACTCGCAACAAGATCTTATATTACATGGTTTTTACTATGGCGATTCTCCTATTTGGTTTCGGTATGGCTTCTGGAGTCGCTGTTTGGGCCTTGATTTAGTACGTTTCGTGTATAAAATACTTTGATACACTGATCACAATTAATCTAGCTCTCCTGAGTTTCCCAATATAGGCCCACTCGTGCTTACTATTTGGCTGTGTATGCAAGTCGTCGTAGACACTTTCATCACCGGTATGTTATTTACTCCACTTACAATCAATATCTCAGTGTAATCAGTTACTCTGTCCATCGTCTTCTTCCGTCTACGAAGTGGCCTCCGTAGATCTGAAGAAATTATCAATAGACTCGTCCGAAGCGCCATCCAGACAGGGCTTTTTGCTGGAATCTTTTCTGTGGCCTTGATCACATACCTTGTTTTTCCTACCTCCATCCTCAGTGTGTTCGCCATACCACTAGGCCGTATCTACACGAATGTAGGTATTATCTGGTGAAAAACTACACTGTCTGCTAATGGTCTTCTTTCTCGAAAGACGCTCATGGACACTCTTCTCAGCCGCGAGTGGATCAGGGAAAAAATGGCTGTACAGTATGTGCCTGATGTTCTGGTCAGTTTCTCAGATCCTTCGTAGCCACTGTCTGGTTGACTATCTTATTTATTTTTCGAAAGTCCGGCTCGAGGAACGCGAATGGTGGCTTGTCCACTCAGCTGATCGACATGTCGCGGGAGCCTGTGCAAAGTGCTTGACATTAGCTGTCATCGAGAATGTATGGCTTTTCTCGTCGATGTCTTCATTTGTGATTTCACTTTTTTTTCAGGCATGATATATGGTAACGACAGTCATCAATATGCACATATCATTACATTAGATACTCAGTAGAGGTATTGCTTCTGTACAATTACACTGATGTGATCCGATAAATAGGGGATACGCCAGCGATTCAAGATACTTTTTTTGGATGTCGTACACAATGTCATTCAAGTGATCACAGGTACCACTAAGGCTCGGACGTTGACCGTGTCGCATTGCGTTCGATAAAGCACTCGACTTTGTTTTCGACATATCCTTGTTTAACCACGTGTTTTTCTAGCAGGTTTTGGACGTTGAAAATGATGACCAACAACAGCTGATGCAAGCGGGGCCAACGGCGTCTGGGGTAGGTGTGTGACAGTGGCGGAAGTGGCAGGTCGACCAGTTCTTGGATCGCTGAGTTGCCTGGAGCGGTGATAGAGTCAACGAACGAAGGTGATTAGACGACTCAACAACGAGCAGTGCATTGATATCAATATGAGCCATCCCTGGTTTGTAGTATGTACCGGTGCAGAGGCTCGCCATTGGTTGGTATGTGTGCGATCAGCACCAGTAAAGTGTTACATCATTTGATGACACAGCCACTCGAAGTTTGGATATCACTCTCGCGGAACTGGACAACTTGAACTTCAGGTCGTGCGAGGTATGTTCCGTCCAATATTTTTCCCTCTGCGGCCGTAACTCTTAGAACATTTAGTCATGTCTCACAGTCACTACTGTGTTATTTCTGTCTACACAGGCTGTTTACTTTTGGTAGTCGGGAAACTCCAAGTTAGTCCCGTACGATGGTGCATGCAATCCTACTTTCGTCTTCACACTGCCATGTTGACATACGTACAGTCTTTTTTTTCGTCTCGTCCTTCTTCCCATAAGAGTTGGAGCTGTGAGGAAATGTCGATTGGTGCCCCACCATGAAGCCCCTCCTCTCGTTTGTGGTCCTTGGTCTAGGTGTCCTCGCTGCCGCAGAGCCATCGCTCTCGCCCTATGTTCTCCATGAGAAACGCGCTTATCTCCCTCCGGGATGGACACTGAAACGGAGATACGAACCTACCACGTGTATTCCGTTGCGGTTCGCTCTTACTCAAAGGAATTTAGACGCCCTTGACAAGTATCTCATGGAAGTGTCTCGTCCTGAATCCGAGAAATATGGACAACACTGGTCTGCGGACAATGTCCTCCAGATGTTTTCGCCGAGCGACGAAACAATCGATGCCGTGAGATCATGGCTCTTGGAGAGCGGTTTTACTCGAGACCGTATCCGATTGACTGCGAGCAAGGGCTGAATGGAGGTAAGCGCCATCGTCCAGGAGGCAGAAAGCCTTCTCCGGATGGAGTACAATCTCTATGGACATACCTCGGGAAAAGAGCACATCGAGCACATCGGTACGCATGCAAACATTTATTTTCGGAGTGGCGTCATGATCGGTCGTCTGATATATAGCTTGTGGGACCTATCATCTTCCCGAGCACATCGTCCCTCATGTGGATTTTGTGACACCGAGCGTCAACTTTGATGCGAAGCTCAAACGCCGAGATGTGTCCGAGCCAGCGCGTGTGGTCGGTCAGCCAGGCAGTGGTTTAGGCGATCCAAAGACATCTGGGAAGATGCAAGCTACTATTCCCACCGACTTGACAACTTGCGATGAATACATTACACTCGATTGTTTATGCGCGTTGTATGGACTAGATGGTACACCCCCGATGGCGACTGGGTGAACTCGTTCGGGATCGGTAAGATGAATGATTAGCTCTTTTTGGAACCTGCTGACGATTCGCGCGTGTCGTAGTCGAGTACACTCCAAATGCGTATCTCCAGAGCGATCTGGACATGTTTTTTGCCAACTTTTCACCGAGCCTCTACGGTAGATCACCGTTCATGATTTCGATTGATGGAGGCGAGTGTTTGTCATGTCCGATCTTGCTCCAGGCTTACCTTTTCTTCTTCTCAGGTTATACGCAGACCGAATACCAAGGCTTCCATTACAATGGTGAATCCGACCTTGATATTCAATATAGTATGGATCTTGTCGGACCGTCCCAGGCAGGTCGTGACCCTGTACCAGGCTGGGGATATGATCGGGGGTCAGTGCTCTGTCCGGTTAACCTTTCTTGGCTTGACATATTATCAGGTGCCTCGTTCAATAACTTTTTCGACGCGCTCGATGCTTCCTACTGTTACTCTGAGGGCGGGGATGATCCGAACCAAGATGGTGTTTATTCCGATCCATCTGGAGACGGATACGAAGGTGAGTTCATTGGAACACTTTCCAACCGGAGATGCCCAACGTCTATTTAGGACGTTGAACTGCGGTACAGCTCCCACGACGAATGTTATCTCGACC